>CAKAOI010029006.1:0-17076 GCA_916701655.1 Sebastiscus albofasciatus | reverse complement strand
GTATATGTATGTATGTGCATGCTGCAAAAACGGGTACTGATTTCATTATTCTTATTCTTATTATTATCAGTGGATATTTCCAGTGGGATTTTCCATCTTATGTTATGCATTCTATGTATTCTATTTCATCTTGGTTTTTTTTACCTTATATTTATTTTATTATTATTAAGTGTGTTTTATTTTCCATCTTATTTTCCCCTGTTTTTATGTTAATTCTTTGTCTATTTTCCTTTATGAAAGCAAAGCACTTTGTGTTGCATTTCCTATATGAAAGGTGCTGTACAAATAAAGTTTATTATTATTATTATTATTGCAGATAGTAACAGTATCTGGATGTTTTTCCTCAGGGTCGGGGTTCAGGCCGCAGGAAGGCAGATGTGGGTGCTGACAAGCCATATGTCTGTGACAGTAAGTAGAGATGAATTCTTAAACATGAGGTTTGCTCTAGGGCTGCCCCCTCCTAGTAGATTAGTCTTAGTCGACCAAGATTTTTTTAGTCGATTGGTCGTTTTTTATGCTTTTTTTCTAAACAAAATCTACCCTTAATTTTGTAATTTTTTTAAAATAATGTCTAACAGGAAGTTTTCTTGACCATATTCTAAAATTAGTAAAAAGCACATCTGTTTTGACATTTTAATGGCATGCTATACTTCACCATATTCTAAAATTAGTAACCTGTTATACTATGACTTTTTATCACTTTTATTGGCATGCTATACTATGACTTTTTATTACTTTTTTATAGCATACTATATAATGACTTTTTATTACTTTTTTATGGCATACTATGTTATGACTTTTCGAGATGAGTTTTTTATGATCTACTTTACCATGACATTTTTATGACATACTATACTATGTCTTTTTATGACATAATGACCTACTATTAAGCATATTTACTCACTTTTGATCAAGAACCTGTTCTAAAAGAGGTCCATAGTCTGACTCGTCCCCTTCTTACTTATTAGCTTTAGACTGTATATGTATAGAATATACATTGATTAAGAGATTATTGCAAAAATACCGTCGGGGCCTCTGTTGTCAGAAAGTCAACCCACTGTAACTCGATCACCAAGACGTTTTTTTGAGATGGAACCACAGGATGAAACAAGGTGACTTAGTGTCACTGTAGTCTCATGTATTCCTGTACATGCAAGTTGTATGTGGAAACTCCAGGTAGTGGGTATTGAATGTTGTGAGTCTTCTTGAAAAACACATACTCATGCTGTTTTCTCTTTCCCTCTGCTTTGCTTTGTTTCTTCTCCGTTTCAGACAGATACAAACAGAAGCAGAACTCAAAATCTTCAGCTTCAGGTACCTTGATTTTGACTCTTTTTGACAGTAGTTTTTTACGGATATTGTTGTTTTGATAGATTGATTGGTAGTGTCGGAAGTGCTGATTTGATTTAGCCCCTATATTATCTGACTTTTCTCAATCTGAAAAGTGCCCTTGGGGCTGTGAAACTGAGACATCGTTATTATGTTGTCTGTGTTTTATTTGACTGACTATTGTAATCAGATCCTGAAGTGCTTACCTTTTTACCCGTTAAGGAGTCAGAAGTAGAATAGTTGCCTTCATTAAACACCATGAGTCATGTTGCTTTGTAACACTGAGGCATTACGAGCTCACCAAGCTGCTTTGTGAAGGTCTCATTACAGTCAAAGCATAAAAATACACAAATCCTGCATTTAGAAACGCTGTGTTGCCTATATTATTTTTAGATACTGAAATGCAACCAGTCGTAGTAGTAGGAATGAACATCCGCCCTCTGTTGCAGTGTGTGCGAAGCGCTACAGGAACCGTACGGGACTAAGCTACCACTACACCCATTCCCACCTAGCAGAGGAGGGCAGAGCCGGAGAGAGAAGCACGGTGGCGTCTAAATCCCCCTCCGCACAACCGACTGACAGACACAAACGTAAGAAGTCAAACTGTTGCACATGTAATATATCATAATGTTTGATTTCATCAAGCAAACCATCACTCACCATTACATACTATATGTCTGTCCCATTAGATTGCTCCACTCCAATGCTGTGCTGACTGTTTGTATGGAAAAATGTTATATACAAAATGTTGTCACTGAATGCTTTGTCGTATTTTAAGTCTGACTTATTGTTTCATTCGATTTTTTTTTTTTATTATATATTTTAAAAATGTTTGGTTAATTTTGCCTTTTAATAGATAGCTCATAGTAGAGAAACAAAAAGAGGGCATTTATACAAACTCGGACTGGTATTATAAATCAACATCAATGAAGTGATTAAACTGACGCCAATCCAAGGACACCGAAAACATGTCCACATAATCAAGAAATCAACAAGCACAAATCAGAAGAATACAGGACAAAAGTCAAAACAGAAAACATCTTGCATTCAAATTAGAGAAGGAAATCACAAAATACAATCTATAGCTACACATATAATGCTTATTGCTTTTGTATCAATACCAGAATACAAGTATTATATTGTAAAAGTGTGACATGTTCAGCTGTCCTCAAGGGAAAATCAGCTGTACCTAAAACTATAACTTTTTTAAAATTTTCTTGTAGGTCCAAAGGGTCCAAGTGGGACCAGTATTCCCAACAGCTACTGTAATAAATGCCAGGGCGCGATCAAGAAAACGGGTAAATCTGGGTCTCCCTACTCAACCTGCCAATGCAAAAGTGAGTACACCCAAGTATAATATACATACAAATACATAACTTCTCTGTCCAAACTGATGAGAAGAAATGGATGCTCTTGCCTCACGATGGTGCTCTCGATTGTTATCCATCACCTGTGTGCACCGACTGTGTTCCTCTGCTGTCCTGTGTGCCAGCTGACCGTGGAGAAGAGAAGGAAGATGGGACTTTTACTGGAGCAGAGGAGCTGTTCGGCACCACCTCGGAGAGCGACACCTCCACCTTTCACGGCTTCGAGGACGACGACCTGGAAGAACCTGCCACAAACAGCAACGGAATATCCAACCGACACAGATAGAGAAACCCTTTTAGATTTGAAGAGACAATTTTTTTATATGGATTAACCTCTGGCAAAAATCTGCTGCTTCTTTTTCAATGTTTTTTGTTTGCAGAAAGCACAAAGTGATAATTTCAGGACAGAAATGCAAGTGGTATTTTATCTACTGAACATTGTTGAATAATTTATGAACACCTTTTTATATATAAATATATATATTAACTTTCAAGGCTATGAACGACTGTCAGTGTTTCTGAAAACAGAAGATGGAGTGTTTTTTTTTTCCCGTCACTGGAGCAGAAGGATCATAAACGTTATGAACAAAAAAAAAAACACTGGAGAAATTTGAACAATTGAAAATTTGAAAGGCATAAATGATACAGTACGTTTGGGAGATGATTGAATGTCATTGCAGACCCATACTTGAGCTACTGTGTGTTTTTGAATCAGTAGTCTGGTGTGACTATGAAGGTCTCTGCTTCTGCTCTAACTCTGGATTAAACTTGTTTGAAAATGAAGGAACCGATGAACGGACTGCCACTGGAAATGTTTGGAGATGAAGAAGCCTTTAAATATAGTCTTTACAGATAGAGGACTAAATAAATGAAAGGTAAGCAACAGGTTTTTTTTATTGTTTAGAAATTCTGCAGATGCTTGATTAGTGTAAATTTCATTAAGTCGAGATCATAGACTGCATATAAAGATGGACGACGCGTCTCCACTTCTTCCCGCTGTACGGAAGTGAAGCCAAAATATCCTGGATTCAGGAGCTGCCATCTTGAGATTTTTTCATCATTTGGAGCCGAAGTCTGCGCAGTGGTGATCAGGCGAGGTATCGAGGTCACCCGCCCAAACCAATCGTGAGCCGAACATGGTCGCAGCTTGTCAGCGAGAGAGACGCACAGCCGCCAATCATTACATTTCAACCCCCCCTTTTTACTGCACCAAACTTATCAGAAAAATGAAGACTTGAACATACATCAGCGTGTTAAGAACTTCCTAAAACGACAGAAACCATCTTTGGGAAAAATGTATTTGACGTGTAGTTTGAAATTTTAGTTTGGCCCATGTCCCATCCGCTAACATGGAGGAGTCTGGATTCTTTATGACCTAAACAGCAGCCGGCCACCAGGGGGCGATCAAGATGTTTTGGCTTCAGTTTTTTGTCGTCCATCTTTATATACAGTCTATGGTTGAAACACATTGTTGTAAATGTATATCGGACAGTCGGACAGATTGAGTGTAATTTGACTTTGCAAATGAAAATCACTCAATCTCCTGTCCCGTCATGCTAGCAGCTCTACGGATGACGATGTCTGTCTCTGTTGGTCAGTCCACCACTTTGGTCCAGACCAAATTATCTCAACAAATACTGGATCGGTTGCCATAAAATGATGATGGTGATCCCCAGACTTTTTCCCCTCTTGTGCCACCAGCAGGTCCCCATTTCAATTTGTCCAGTAGCCTATCGGTTTATGATGAAACGCCTGTAAAACTAATGTAATTCCCATCAGCCTCAGCTGTTTGTGTTTAGCGCTAATTAGCAAATGTTGGCAAACCAACCCCCTAAGATGATGAACATTATACCTGCTAAACATCAGCTTGTTAGCATTGTCATTGTGATCGTGTTAGCATGCTGACGTTAGCATTTAGCTCAAAGCGCCATAGTGCTTAAGCACACCTTCACAGAGCCGCTAGCGTGGCTGTAGACTCTTGTTGAGACATATTAAGTGTGAGTCTTAACACATTGTCTGTTCCACACTGTAGGAGCACTCGGCACATTGGCATGTGGCCCAGAGGTGGGGGTGACCAGCGAAGAAGAGGATTTAACTCTGGAAAAACTAATGAGCCTTCATGTCCCTTCTGATTTGGGCCTAAAATAACTGACTGAAACGGATGAACAGACATCCACCACTTCTACAGGCCACGTGGCTTAATTGAAGCAACTGCTCCCTTGACGATAAGTATCGATCCCTTCTGAACATTTGAAATGTGAGTAGATCCAGCTTCATTTCATCCTTTCTGCACTGTGCTGGAGCTCCACTGAGCTATGGGAACACTAAAGGCCAGGCCTTTTGGACTGTTTGCGCCCAACGGGTGCATTTGGGGCCCCGCGGCCCAGCCTGCCCACTCCTGCTCTTTGACTGTGTGTCTGCCGTGTGATCCGATGTGACACTAAGACGTCATTATCCCCATCACTGTGCCAGCCTGCCGCTCTGCACTGGAAACCAGCTCTGACAGCCATGACCCTCCAACCTGATTGGACCAGTGACCCCCTGACCCCTAGCCATAGACATGGTGCTCAAATCCACCACTATTACATGCAGACCTCTGGACTACTGTATTAATACTCTGACATGGACGCAAAGGTTTGATCTTTCTGCCTCTGTCCCTCTGTCTGTTTTTGCTCTCTATTTCCTGGGCATCTCTGATCTCATTCTGACTCGAATGCGTCGCATTACTTTAGCTCTTTTTTTTTTTTTTTTGCATCTTTTCTCTGTTGTATAATATTTCTGTTTTGAGCTCTTTAAAGTTTGATTAGTATGACTTCTTGGGTTTGTTCGGACTGTATTGATACCTCTGTCCTGATCAGGTGCACAATAGCCACAACTACTCAGGCATCTTTCATTTCCTCTGCTGTTGATTGTTCAGCCACTCAGCCCTGATTCATGTGATTGTATTCAGTCGGCAAGGAGGGACAATAACGCCACACAAGGATCCCATTATAATCAACTCCCAGGAGGGATATGGGATGCTGCAGTTTAAAATGCTATAGGAAAACATCGCAATAACGAGCTTCAGCTTTGTCTGGTCTCTGCTGATTTTGCCCGGTGTCATGCTCGCCATGCAAAACCTCTCTGCTTTCCGTTTGAGATCTGCCTCAGCAGATTGTGACAGCAGTGAGATTGAAAACAATATTGTTGCTAGAGAGACATACTGTAACTCCGCTCAGATCCACATACGTAGTGAGAAGTGAAAACTGTAAATCCAATTTATGTGACATTTCCGTTGAGTGCTTTAGAGGGCCTAATTGCTTTATGACATTTAGAAGGTGCTTGCGGTACTATATCAAAAAGCCTTTTAGGTCCATAGGTTGCACATACTGTGTAAGAGGTCTGTGTCCTTCCATGTGATTATTCAGTATCGCTGCAATGTAATAATAGCCGCTCCGTTTTTGAAGCTAACCATTAATCCTATGTGTCTGGTGTGACTTGCGTAAGTGCTCGTGCATTCAAACCATCTTTCTTCACTTCCCTCAGGGACCCTCCCACACAACAGTTTATCTCCTCTGGACAAAGAATGGATCTGAGACTTCTCAATTATCTCGTCTTCTTCTCTTGTATCAGTTATGTGGTGTTTCCACTGTTAAATGGGTCATTGTGTCTTTTATCTTCCAAAGTCATGCCAGTAAGTGAAAGCATGTGTTCATCAACCATAACCTGCTTAATGTTACCTACCGTATACGAACAGGCCTAGTGTGGTGCAGTTCTGAACAATAGGAGAAGCTCCTAAATGCAAAAGTCAGTGATGTCTGCTTCGAACTATGTGTCACCAATCATTGAATAGCCTGTATACCTCGTCGAAGACACAGCAATAGGCCCTGGTACTCTCTTGTCAAAGCCTGCCGGGGGTGGAGAGGGAGGATCGGGGTGGGAACGGAGCCAAGAGGAGATGAAATGGACATGACTGGGCGTTTGTTTCATCTTTTCAGCTGTAAATACGAGTCGAAACGGAGAGAATGAAGAAGTCTTTGTTTGTTAAACTATTTTTATTGTTCTGAAAAAATAAAGAAAAATAATAAAGAATGAATGGTACTGCACAGTGCTGTTTTTCTGAGAAAGACCAGGGGTCATTTTGAAAATGCAGCTGATAAGCAGAGGAATCCTAGACTGGATCGATAGGTTGGAGTGACCCTCAGACTGTGTGAGCAGACGGGGAAAAAAAACACCACTTGAGTTTGTGAGAGGAGAGGTACGAACAAGATGACTAAAAGAGGCTCCAGCACATGGGAGCTCTTATTGATTGGTAGGTGCTGAGAAATCACAAGTAAGCCGGTAGAAGTCATATATATATATATGAGCAAGAGAGTCTGCCTGCAGAGAGGGTAGTTAGTATTAGCAGTATATGGGAGTCTTCAAAATGACTAACGGGAGAAATGTTATGCTGCTATAGGAATAGGTTTCTTATGGATCCTATTAAATGTATCACATCCCTTCATCACAGAGTTGCAGTATAATAGCATTTAAAGATAGGTTAATATCTTAATCCTAATATCTCTAATAGGAGGAATTGATTATAAGATATGTAAATAACCGAGATACAATTTTAAGACAAAAAAATATTTGTTTTCTTCATGTAGTATTTTGTTTAATACACCTCACATAGTCTGTTTCAGGGGAACTTAAAGAGTGCACCAGCGATTTAGTATTGTACTTTTGGGCAGCTGTGGCTTACAGTTGGAGCGGGTCATCCACCAATCGGAAAGGTCGGCGGATCGATCCCCGGCTCCTCCAGTCCACATGTTGAAGTGTCCTCGAGCAAGATACTTAACCCCAAATTGCTTCCGAAGGCTGTGCCATCGGTGTGTAAATGAGTATTTAGATTAGATCCTGATGGGCTGGTTGGCCCCTTATATGGCATCAGTGTATGAATGTGTGTGTAAATGAGTGAATATTGACATGTAGTGTAAAGAGCTTTGAGTTGTCAGAAAACTAGAAAGGCGCTGTATAAATGCAAGAGGCAGATTTTAAATAGGGTGGTCAAAATTGAAGCAGCACAGACCGAGATATCCTGACTTCTAGTCCCAGTACGGGTCAAATCTTCCAAAAATGTTGCATGCCACATTTCCCATAATGCAACTTCAAAATATCTTTTCATTAGACCCTCATTTTTTATGACATACTATACTATGACTTTTTATGACACTTTTTATGACATTTTCAAGGCATACTATAATATGAGCTTTTTTGAATTTTTTTATGACATGCTATAATACGACTTTTTTTATGACTTTTTATCAAGATTAAAAAGTCATATTATAATATCTCGAAATAAAAGTCATAATTATAAAAATGGCGAAAAAAGTCATAAAACAGTCAAAGTATAGTATGTCTAAAAAGTCATAGCATAGTATTTCGAAAGAAGTAATAAAAAAGCATAGTACATGGTATAGTGTAGTATATCGAAAACAAAGTCATAGTGTAGTATGTAGAAGAAAAAGTCATAGTATAGTATGTGGAAAATAAAAAGGTCATAGTAATAGTATGTCGAAAATAGTTTATAGTTTGGCAAGTTAAAAAAAAAAGTCAGCCATAAATATGTCATTGTAATAAAAGTTGATGTTGGAGCTATTTCAGTGGTGACCAACAGGTAGCGCTGTGGCGCTATGGATTTTGACCAAGTCAGGTTAATGCTGGTGATGTTTATTTGGAAATATTTAACCTACTTTTGTTATAGTGTGAAAGTAAATCGAATGATATATCTGCAAACCGCAAGCTTGGCTTTTTGGCAAGTTTTTTGGTGAGAAAGGACAAGAAGAGCCAAGAAGCACGACATCTACACCCGGAGCCAGGCGCACAACAAACGGTGGGTCAACAAAATCAGTCAAAAACCTTCCTCTGTGTGAGGTTCTGAAGAAGCAACGGTGTTTACCCAAATCTCAATTTTTTGTGTGGTTAAAAAACAAAGGGTAAAATGGATGCAACAATGAGGAGCTGTCACTGTTAGAAACTTATTTGTGACGCTTAAAGAAAAGGCATTGCTTCATACAATAAACGATTTAGATCAATTCTGCCAACTTAAAAAGGATAATTCAATGGTTGATGTATGAACTTGCTGAAAAAGAAAGCAACTTAAACAAATATCAAGTGCTGATCAATGACGCAAGGAGCAAATAATACTCTTGCTTTAATTCCTACCTTTGGAAGAAAGAAAAACATGAAATTTGGTCATTGTTTTATACTGTACTACAACCTTTTTAGGTCGTAGTATATCTGTTCATTTTTTTCATTTTTTTATCACATTTTTATGGCATACTATACTGATTTCTTTATGACATGCTATACTATGTATTACCATGACTCTATATTTTTTGAATAATTTATTATGACATACTGACTTCTTTATGACACTTTTTATGACATTTTTATGGCATGTTATAGTATGAGTTTTGATGACTTTTTGTTATGAAAAAAGTCAGTGTAGTATCTAGAGAGAGCTATGGTATAGTATGTCTAAAAAAAGACAGTATGTCAAAAAAAGTCATAGTATAGTATGTCGAAAAAAAGTCGTGGTATAGTATTTAAAAAAAAAAGTCATAGTTTGGTGTTGAAAAAAAGTCAGTATATCGAAAAAAGGTAAAAAAAAAAAAAAAGTCAGAAGTTTGTCGAAAAAAAAAGTGGTATAGTATGTCGCAAAAAAAGTCAGTATTGTATGTCGAAAAAATAGTCATAGTATAGTATTTAAAAAAAAAGTCATAGTATAGTATGTTGAAAAAAATGTATAGTTTGGTGTTGAAAAAAATTCAGTTTATTGAAAAAAGGTTAGAAAAAAGTCAGTGTAGTATGTCGAAAAAAAAGTCAGAGTATACTATGTCGCAAAAAAAAAGTCATGGTATATTATGTCGAAAAAATGTCACAAAAAAGTCATAGTATAGTATGTCGAGAAAAAGTAAAAGAAAAAGTCATAGTATAACGAAAAAAAGTCATGATATAGTATGTCAAAAAAATGTCATAGCATGTTGTGAAAAGTCATGGTATAGTATGTCGAAAAAAAGAGTCTTAGTCTAGTATTTTTAAAAAAAAGTCATAGTTTGGTGTTGAAATGTTGAAAAAAAGTCAGTATATCGAAAAAACTGACATTTTTGTAAAACATTTTTATGACATGCTATGGTGTGACTTTACCATGAATTTATGACATTCAATGACATCCCTTTTAAAAACTGGTCAAACATCCTTTAGCCATTCAGTCCATCACAACTCAAATATTTCAACAACTATTGGATGGACTGCCATGAAATTAGTTAGACATTCAAGTAAATTACTTTAATGATCCTTTAACTTTTCTTGTAGAACCATCAATAGGTGGCTGTAATTTGTGTTTAACTAATACGCTAAACTGAACATGGTAAACATTTTATTTGTTAAATATCACCATTAGCATTGTCATTGCAAAGATGTTAGCATTTAGCTCATACATACAACTTCACTGAGCTGAGGAGTACTACTACACTACCAAGTACTGAAATTGTGAGTTTGTGGCAGTGGATAAAGAAAAACTGTCTGGGGAAAAAAAAGCAGAACAAATACGGCAGCTGAGAGTTCAATGCATTGTGAATTAAGAAACACATGCAAATAGACAAGACAAGACTGCTTTTGTTTCATGATGCAGAACCACAAACACCAACAAAAGAGTGGCACAGAGGAGACAGGTCCAGATTTCTTTTTATTATTTGGTACCCATGAATAGATAGCAGGTGCTTGAGTGTTTTACAGCACCCTTAGTCATCTTGCTGATTGAGAAACTAAAAGCACAAAATGCCCTGAATATGTTACATGCATAGTAATGTGCCCATATTATAATAAAGTGTGCTTTTGGATAATGAAATTTAGCCAATTTACATCTACAATGCACCCTGTACATAGTGTCATTGTGTTTGTGCTGAGAATAACATTTGGTACATCGACTCAAGTTAAGCATCTCTCTCTCTACCTTATAATCAAGAGGTTATTGGTTTATGATAGTTATTAATATGACCTGTACAGTGCATTGCAACAACTCTAATAGAAAAGAATAGGAGATACACTCATTCAGCAGTGTGGTCCGTCACTGTAGCAGTCACCGGCCTCATGGGGGAGCTGTGAGACTTCAAATCTCCTTATTCCAAGCGCTTTCTGTCTGTAAAAGAAGTTTGTAGCCACAGTGGAGCACAGAGGCCTTAACGTTCAGTGTGCGGCGCCCATGATGGGTCAATTATTGTTCCCAGTTGCATTTCGGGGTTTTAATGTCCGTTCACTGAGGAGTGTTGCTCCACGTCTGTGTGGCGTCTTTGGAAAGTCAAACCATCTTCCCCCCCAACTCCATTATGGTCCACTAACATGCACCGTTGCCCCCATAGTCATTAAAACACATGACGATTATTAGATGGGAGAGTAATGGCATACATTTTGCCAAACAAAAGTGGGCAGGTTTCATTCTTTTGACAAAACAAAAGATGAAATTCATGCAGTAAAAAAAGCGACAAAACATAAATGATCCCGTGTCGGGCTGCAGGCCTTGTAGTACCTCCATGATCGGAGAACAGCTAGGTTTGACATCATGATGTCCTTCGATATGAACGCAGTTTAATACAGTCTTGTAACACTCTGTTGCTGGTCCTGTGATTTAACCACCACTAGATGGACCCATGGCACTGGAAACGTTTAAAAACTACATTATAGTAGGAGCCCAAAAAAAGCAGTGACCGTGTACACTAGAACTGTGACTAGATAAAAGCTCAAATCACTGTGATTCACACAACCATGGGGGGGCCATGTTTGTGTTTTACGCTTCGCAGTTATTCACACAGACTTTTGGAATTGACTAATTTGACTGTGCAGCCTGAACTGTTTGGGAACTTGAAGGCTGGAAGTTCAGTGAACCAATTTGCCAACTGGATTAAATTAATCTTTGTCATAAGTCTCATTACAAAGCACTGTTGTAGAAACAATAAATCTTCAACAAAGACATTTGGATGAAACATGCAACGGTGCAGTGTGAATGCTACATTAAGCCCTTATGCCAGATTTTTGGAATGTAATGAAGCATGAAAAGTTAACCTTCAAAAGTCTATTTTGTAGATGTTGTTGTTGTAAATATAACTTAAAACAATAGAACAATAAAACAACTTTGTATTCTTGATTACGGCCAAAACTATGTTCACTATTTAACTGACATATGTGCTTTATAAGGAACAGATATAATAGAAAGTTTAAGGATATAAAAAGGATATATTTTTAAAAAAAAGAAAAAGAAAAAAAGTGGTCACACACTCTAGTTATTGCTGGCTGCCTTGTGAGACATATGCAAAAATACTGTAGGTTTGTGTTGATGTGCCTCTTTGACCTCTTTGGCCCCAGCTGTTTTAGGACAACTAGTCAATTCATTGCGAATGCTGTGGCAAATAGTTTTTAAACGTAGTTTTCGATCAAAGAATATTGTTGCGAAACCACAGATGTGCTTTTAATATCCAATAAACACATATATGAAACAAATTAAACAATATTAACTGATCAGCTTAGTCGACAAAGAGCCTAACGACTAGTTTGCCGACTAAGTGATCAAAAGAGGGCAGCCCTAGTCTGAATGTGCTTATACCGTATGCTGCATGCCATGTGGTGCGTTGGCTGAGGTTTCCCTTGTCAGCATTGTCTGTCTTTTCCCTCAGTGGTTCCGTTTGGGGCGTTCACCTTGGCGGCCCCAGTGCTGCACTACCAGTACGGCAGCAGTCCTCGGAGCAGTGTGTGAGAGCCTCCACAGCAGCCCTGTCCAGCCCGGCTCCACTGTCCGTGCCCCCACCCCGGCCCCTGTGTGGCGGTCACCCCTCCAACAGGGTCTGGCTGTGCCCCTCCAGCACAGGCTGTGTCAGGATGACTGCATCAGGCCTGTCAGGCGCTTTCCCGTCAACGACTTGCCCTAGAAGGTAAATTAGAATGAAAACACAGCCTGAGATGAAAGTACTTTATAAGTCACAAAAAATCTCTACCAACGTGCTTTTTTTTTTTATTCTTAAATGCTTGGTTGCAACCATTCATGTGACTAGCATGTTATCTTTATACACATCCTATTACAGGTAGCCATAATAGAGTGTAATATGGTTATAATTGCAAAAGCCACTGATAGTGAGCCAGCCAGTGTGGTTTGTGATATGAACAGCCCCAGCTCCAAATGACTTACCACACTGCGGGTGAACTTCTCCAAGGAGGTGCGGCGGCCCTGTTCAGTGTCTGCTGGCTGCTGTTTTGGGAGGGGGGGAAGCAGGGTGAGTGTTCGGGTCAGGTGTTGACGGGGAGTGGGGGGGGGTTGGGGTCAGGGAGGTGATGTAATTAGTGAGGAAAAAAGGGGCCAAGCATTGCAATAATGAGGGCCGAGGATAATGTGGGAGTTGCATTTTTTTTTTTTTAGGAAATGGGGTGGGGTCAGTGACAGGCCAGCAGAAGGAGTAGTGTCCAAACGGAAAAGGGCAGAAAGGCCAGCATGAACAGAGGCAGCTGTGATTTGCTGAAAAAGCTCCATATTACACAGTAACAGCTGTATGACTAATTAATTGTGCAAGTCTTAAAAATTACACTGATAACATATAGAACATGAAGCTAATAAAATCACTGCTACAGCATTAGGCAGCATCTATCAACCACTTATGCACTGTACTCTTATGTCGTATCTATGTGCTGTATGTTGCTTATTTTCTATTTACAGCATGATGTCTTTTACACAGCAGTTTGCTGCCGTTTGGCATATAATGTCATGTTTTTCCGAGACTGTTCCATAGACATTTTACATAATAAAAGCAGTTTCCTTGCACCTGCATCTTGGGAACAGTTGTTTTGCCTTTTTAGGGCTCTGTTAGTCTCATGCCGGTATCAAACTGCAGAATGCCAGACCTTGTTAAGAGCTGCCAAATGGCATTAAAACAGCCCGACTTTGTAGCATGTAAGTGTGATCAGATTACCTTAAAGTGCAAGTCCTAAACCTTGAGTTGTTTTAATTACTTTTCCTATGTGTATTATAAGATGATCACCAACTAGTGGTGGAAGCATTCAGATCTTTCACTCTAATATAAGTATCAATACCACAGTGTAGAAATACTCTGTTACAGGCAAAAGTGAAAAGTACAAGCCTCCAAAATGGATGTAGAAGTATGAAGTATATAAAATGGAAATGCCAAAGTACAAATACCTCAAAATTTGACTTAAGTAAATGTACTTAGCTACATAAGGGCTGTATTTTTGTGGCGGCGCAACAACCAGAGAATAGACAATCGTAAATCAAATTTTATTAAACACTTCCCAGTCAGTAGATCTATATCTACAGTATACAGGGCTGTCACAATAACCGCAATATTGCAATACCGAGCTATTGACAAGCCAACCACAGGGAATGGCAATATGATAAAGTCCAAGATCGGTTGACCAGACTTCTCGACCGCTGCATGATTCTACAGTTCAGGACGGACTTTTCCTTTGGTTATCCAGCATGTTTCTTTGCCATTTCCTGTGTGCGTGAATGTCTGACCAGTAAGTCATATATTCTTATGGTAATATTGAGTTAACAGAGTTATCATGTGTAAATTCGGCTCCGTTTTATTTAATACATTCTGTAATCCTGTTTCTCTTCATGGATATTATATTGTGTAGTCGTTAATTGCAGCAGTCTCGCCTAAGAAACTCTGTGATATTGATATTGAGTGTTAGTATGCCTATTGATAGTAATATTCTATTATAGGTCTGCTAGTTTGATTATTGCTGTTAGTGTTCAAATTATAAGCAAAGCCTAGTTAAAGGTTGGTAATTATCACTAATCTGATGTGTACTTTATTTCCAATGTGTTTCAGACCACACACCTTCTTGATACATGCCATAATTGGGCCTACTGTACTGCTGAGCTGTATTAAGGACAAATCAGTCACTAAAAGGTTAAAGCTCCATCCTGTCTAGTGCTATCCAAATTATTATTATTATTTTTTTTTAAATTCTTTGCAAAAGGAGCTCCGCGTATTTACACTAGGCTACAAACGACAGCAGCGTGATGAGGCACTGAGCGCTGCATGTTTGATGTTTTTTTCCGGGGCGCAGAGAGTTGAAAAATGTTCCATTTATGATTAAATGCTGCGCTCGTCGCTGTCACTTTTTACCAAATACCACAAAGACCAACCATCTCATCCTACATGTACAAGTGCTGAACAAAAACGATGGAGGAGAAATGAATACTCATAGACAGACGGGTCCATCCTCTCTCCCTATACGTGCTTCAGCCCTTCCATTATACAAAGCAAGTGCTCTACCTTTTGCCGACATTTTGCTTCTGCAAATTTTCTGTATCATAGCAACCAGAGCGTCTCAGCTGGAAAAAAAAAACGCTGCGGCTCATTGCCCTACAATAATCAAGTATTTAATTAGTTTTAAAACTGTGTTGGCTTTGTCATTTAAAAAGCAACAATATAACTAATAACAGCCCAACCATAAAGATTATTTATTTAACACTAAAATCAGGATAAATTAAGTAATTTGCAATAAAAAAATGGCAATAATACCACATATTGTGCTTTTGAGGAGGGGAAATTCATTCACCGCGACAGCCTTATATCCATATATTTATATCAGTATCGGTTGTTCTACTGTATGAAAAGCTTCACTGTGATTGGCACAGCTGTTTCAGAGCGATGAGACCAGTGATGTGACCACACCTCTGATCGGTTTTACCAAGCCCCTTTTGCACGTTGTGCTGCTGCACATATGAACCAAAAAAAAGCTTAGCACTTGTGCGATATAATTGGGCCCCATATCTAATTACTGACTATTTACATAACAATAGATATGAACCTGGAATGTTTTTTAAAATCATAAAAAAAGAATCAAAGCAATATGAAAAATGCAATAAGTGACAAGCTTGTGTAAAAAGAAAAGGTGACATAGGGGTCAGAGAGTACAGCTCACCTTCTTTCTGGCTAACAGGAGGTCTTGGTAGATGTTGGATCGCAAAAAGCGTGCATAGCTGTCACTTTTCATTAGCTTGAATATGTGCTCCTGCAATAGAAAGAAAAACGGATGAGTGTGAGTGAGTGAGTGAAAAGTAAAAGTAAAGTAAAGTAAAGAGAAGAGTGCAGAGTAATAGAGGAGGTCTGATTATGGTAATGCCATGCATGTGTGATTCGGACTCTGTGATGCAAACCGAGCGTGCTGACTTGAACGCCATAGTCCGGTGAGACACAGCTGAGTAATGTCCTGCCAGTGAGAGGCGTTCCACGTCACACTTCACCAACCCACTTTAAACCAAAGGAATCCATGGTGAACCGACCGAACAACCTATTCATGGCATTACTCGCCTCATTAGGCTCTGGCACAAACACACTCCGTCATTCTCTCCTCTCGCTTTTCAGTTCCTCCGTGCC
Organism: Sebastiscus albofasciatus; assembly: GCA_916701655.1. Lineage (NCBI taxonomy): Eukaryota > Metazoa > Chordata > Actinopteri > Perciformes > Sebastidae > Sebastiscus > Sebastiscus albofasciatus. The sequence continues at coordinate 968 of CAKAOI010029006.1, read as the reverse complement.
CTCTCACTCATTCAACTTGTGTAACATGAGTGGGGTGGAAGGGTTCAGCGTTTCTGTGGGCAAGTGGATGGGAGAGGAAATAAATGGCTGTAGTGTGTGTGTGTTATAAACAGGGATGTAGTGGAGGGTAGAGGGTAAATAGAGCTTATACATATATAAAAATATAAATGTGTTACAGCACTTTATGTACCACTAAATCACTTTCTATGTAGCACTAGAGAAGTGTTGGGTTGTATCAATGTGTTCAGGCTCAGGTGTGTTACCAGTCTAGTGTCTGGTGTTTATTCAGACCTGTGTGAGTGTGTGCTCATGCGTGCGTGAACATGTATAGCCATGTGAATTGATCCATGAGGAAGAAACAACAGAGTCCACCTGAGCGTCCTCGTAGCTGTATCGTCCGGGGTCTTTGAGGTTCTGGCTGGTGCGCTCGTAGCTGTGAGAGTCCAGGTTGATGGAGCTCGGCGCGCCCTCGGCCAGAAACTCCTGCCAGATCTCCTGCGCCCTGGAGGACACTTCCTGGAGCGGCCGCCGCTTCAGATCCTGCACTGCTAACCAGAACCTACAACAGCATTGCATCTAATCAATAACAACTTCTCCAAAATAAAAGATTCTGTGTATACAAAAAATTGTTCAGCTGCCTGTTTTGTTACATTCACTCTTATGCTGATGATGCCATTTAATGTGATATCTGAATTAATTATTTCTGTCATATGTTAACACACTTGTTACGACTTAATGGTGGAAGAAGTATTCACTCTAATTACATAAAAATAGCAATACTACAATGTAAAAATGCTATTCAAATTTTTACTTGCATAAATTTAGTATGTCAGCAGTAGTGAAGCTATTTTTTATTACTACTCACTATTATATTATTAATGCTGCATGATGCAAACGGGTAAACAGCATTTTAACATTGTACAGTAGCAGGGCAAAGTGAAGCTAATTTTTGTATACTGTTGGGTAAA
>CAKAOI010029005.1:0-27505 GCA_916701655.1 Sebastiscus albofasciatus | reverse complement strand
AGAGACTCTGAAAGGACTGAAGGGAGATGTGACTGTGGCATTTAGCAGAACAATGTGATGGGAATTAGTGTTTATTAAAGCAACTGAAATGGGTTTTAGTGCTTTTTATAAGTGACTACTTCCACGTAGACTACCATAAATACTCGTTCAGGACTGTGGCGATTACAGTGTTTATATTTAAAAAGTTAACCCCTGTGCTAAGACTGCTACATGCAAGACTTCATTAGATTGTTTTTATGTATTTTATGTCGTATCTCTCTGCTCCAGGTTCCAGCACAGATGAAGGGGGCCCCACCGAGGAGGAAGAGGAGGAGGCCAATTATCCAGGATGGAGGGACCGAGTCGAGTCCTCGGCTGGAGGAAGGAGACCCAGTAGAAGTGAAGAGAAGGACAGAAGGATGGAGGAGAGGAAAACAAAAGTGCTGAACATGCTTTCCCAACTGCAGGACGACACGCCTCGTAAGCCGAGTAGCAACAAAGGAAGCTCCAACTTCGAGGACTGTGAGTTTATTAACTAATGAAAATTAGATTATTTAATACTTTAAAGCAAAACTTAGGTCATTTTAAACCCAACTTGAATGGTTTAAATTCTCTAGATGTTGGACTCTTTGAATCTTTCCTACCACATTTGTAACACCTGTCCTTATTTGTGCAGTAAACAAGACGTACAAACAAAAAACTTTAGACCTTGGGCAGACTAAACCAATTAGTAAACCTATTAACCTAAACCTATCTTAAACACCTAAACCCAGATCTTGCTGCACTCCAGGTGACAGACACGTTTAGCCACTAAAACCAAGCTAAATATATGAAAACCTCCAAATGAGGTTACAGTACTTAAGACTTTCTGCCCCTAGTGTTGAGTCTTGACTTTTGAAGGCTTCTGTGATTGGTTACCATCTTTTGGCTCATTAAAGCCCGTTTCCCACTGGACAAAAAACCTACTTAACATCCACAAATATCTGGTGAATATATAATAAATAAAATCAACAGGGATTTGGATAATTTTTACAAATTATTAACGTACAAAACAAAATACAATTAACAGCTCTCCTCAAAGCCATCAGACAACAGTAATTTTACCTTGCAGATCATCGAAATACAGTTCACTCAAAGTCGACAGAAACAAAATAAAACTCATCAAATTCATCTTGGTTAATCTTTCCACTGTTCCAACAATCACCAACTCTGATTTGGTTGAAATAAACCCTTAATTCATCGAGTTAGATGTGAAAAGAAACAGCCATTATATGAGCTCCTCAAAGCCACCAGACTCCATTCACAGAAACAGTCATTTTACCTCACTGATCGTCATTAAATATACTTCATTCAAACTCAACAGAAACAAAATTAAACTCATCAAAACCATCTTTGCACTGTTCCAGCAATCACCAACTCTGGTTTGAGTTTAAAAGAGACACAGAATAAGTAACAGATATAAAAAATAAATAACAACCGTAACATTTTAACGGTTTACTAACCCTGTTTTCCGCTGAGTTCATGATTTTAAATGTGACACAAGAGGTAAAAAACATGAGAAAGGCACTTGTGCACTGGCAACGGGAAACCCGTATCGTATCACCTACTTTTAACTGATTTTCCCATGTTTAAAACACCTGAATATATACGCTAATTTTAGTGGAAAATTGGTGTCAGAGGTGGTGCGCGTCAAACAAGGTGCTTTATAATGAAGCAGCTGAGGAATTAATCATTAAAATAAATATATATAAGAAGACAGGAGTCCTGGTTGAAGTGTTGTACTTAACTGTTTAAAATCAAGGGTTTTCCCAACTCCAGCCATGTTTGAAGGCTGAATCTATCTCTTCTTTGGCTCCTGTTCACACAATACACCACGCAGGGAAAAACACAAACACCCGACACATTTACCAACACTCCTCTCGACTCTAAAAATTTCCCCTCAATAAGGGCACTTGATTTTTTTTTAGAATTGCCTTTTTTGCAAACAGGAGTTTAGCCAGGAGTTCTCCAGTTTCCCTCAAGTGCCTAATTTCTGGCATCCAGGCCTTTGTGAGAGCGCCGGAGCCGGCAGGTCTAACAATAAGCGTCCACACCTAAGGTCAAGGCTGAGGGGGCCGGCCCTCTGCAGAGGTCACCAGGTCAGAGCTCTCCCGTGAGTGCTGGCACCCATGAATGGGGCTGATTGGACAGGTTTGTTCAGACGGTAATCAAGCAGGATGAAGAACCCTGCAGCTGGCCTCACTATTCTGCTGCAAGGTTATTACTAATGGAGAGCTTTTATTGTGTTACAGGAGGATGGACTTTGGTTTGTGTGTGTGTGTCATTGTATTCATATATAAACAGGTGGAGGTTTACATATATGACAGTTTTTCAAAGTGATGTCATTTTTTGGTTGTCTTTGCTTCTTTAAAGGGCGTTTATCAGGCTACAGCTTTGGTTAAGAGTTGGAGGAAGTTTATGTGATGCAGTCGTGGCTCCATGGTGATGAGTTTGTTGGTGGAGCCTTCACTTTGGTTCAGACTGAAATATCTCAACAACTATTGGATGGATTGGCTTGAAATTTGGGACAGATATCTGTGATCCCCAGAGGATGAATCCTAATGACTTTGGTGATCACATGACCTTTCCTCTTGCACCACCGTCAGGTTGATAGGTGTGGTTTTCAGTGAAATATCCCAACAACTGTTGGATTGACGGTAGGGTTGGACGATTGGACGAATATATCGGCTATCGGTGATTGGCTGAGTACATCGGCAGGTTTTTTTTTTCGCTTTTTTAAGCATGTTAGCATGCTGACGTTAGCATTTAGCTGGAGGCACTGTTGATTTAAAGAAAGTAGATAGATACTGTCAATTATTAGGTCTGGGAACGTAATTTTGCAGGAGGCAGGGTTGATTTGACGATTAGATTTGGGCAATGTATTGTTCTTTATCATGGGTTGTCTATCACTGCAGTTCAATCACAGGATTCATCACAAGATCATTTTATTTGGTGTTTGAAATCATTGCATGCACTTTTTTTAGTGTAAATTAACTTTCCATAGCTGAAAGTAACAGTGTGATTAACATCAATTTTGACAACTTCTGTCTGTCAGAAATAATCAAATACCACATATTTATATTCTATGAAGATATGTTATTACCACACAGCCTTTTCTTATATTTATCAATAAAAACATTTTGCTCTTCAGGTTAATAATTGATTACATTCAGGTTAGATTTGGGTTCAAAGGACACTAATGAAGTTCCTCATAAGCGCTATTGTTTGAGCTCACTGTGCTCGTGTTTAAGGGTGTGGTGTGTTTACAAAGTGGGTCCTGATCCAGTCTGTCATTTTTTACACCTGAATATTCACCAAGGTCCTTTTGTCTGTCGTGTGTGTGTGTGTGTCCTTGCACATACACACACCTGTGGTTTGTGTGCGCACAAAAGTGTGTGTGAGCGTGTGTTGACTACCTCTTGTCCAGACACTTGTAACTGTGGCCTCTCATTAGGCTCTGAAAGGGTCTAACTGGTCATAATTGTCTCTTTTCGGTCCAACGCTGACCACTTGCCAACGGATTCCCAAAATAGAGACCACACACACACACACACACACACACACACACACACACTCCCACCTATAACTTCCTGTACTCTGCCACCATCCATCCATTCAACTCTGCGACCCTCCAGTTCCAGCTTGTCATCAGTCAGCGGTCGCTGCCATGCAGCTCGGAGTGAACAGAGAATATGTACATAAGCACAAAGAGCAGATGTAATTATTCTTTCAGTACGAGTCAAACCAGCTCCATATGTAGATTTATAATGCAGACTACGTTAATGAGTTGGTACACATAATACAGAATAAACATCTTTTTTAATCCTTAAACTTCTCTAGTGGCATGTCAGTACTTTTTCTGAGCAAAAACTATGAAACTGACATTTTAAAAGCTATAATAGAGATAATATTAACATGTTTTTATTGGCAAATCTGTAAGATTTCTTTAATTTTCTTAAACTATATATTCTTATACAGTATTCCGCATGGTCCGCACGTCTTCCAGCGTCGGAAATTCAAACCCAGAATATGCTGGTGCTGTTTTTTCCACTCTGTTCTCGACCAACTCATCTAATCCACTGTTTCATATTGCGGATATGTAATTTATTGTAGCTACAGTGGTTTATGTGAGATCTGCACTTTTTCTTCTGCTGCTGGCTGCTTGGTGATGATGTTGGATAAAAGCCCAAAGCCTGGGTGATAATTCAATATTATTGCTTATCGTCCCTCTGTATCTATAGTAGTAAATTCTAGATATTGTGGTTCACAGTTGTCATGGCTACATATTAAAAATCAGACACAGCATGAGATCTGAAATAAAAGGACATCGATTTTTTTAATCATACAGTTTCTTTCTGGGGGAAAAAAATCAAACCTACTCTGTCATACTAGCTTGTTGGGAAGGAGGCTAAATAACGCTCCAAACTTACGCTAAATTTTGGCGAGAAAAACTGTCATGGCCATTTTCAAAGGGGTCCCTTGACCTCTGACCTCAGGATATGTGAATGAAAATGGGTTCTCTGGGTACCCACAAGTCTCCCTTTACAGACATGCCCACTTTATGATAATCACATGCCGTTTTGGGCAAGTCATAGTCAAGTCAGCACACTGACACACTGACAGCTGTTGATGTCTGTTGGGCTGCAGTTTGCCATGTTATGATTTGAGCATATTTTTTATGCTAAATGCAGTACCTGTGAGGGTTTCTGGACAATATTTGTTATTGTTTTGTGTTGGTAATTGGTTTCCAATAATAAATATATACATACATTTGCATAAAGCAGCATATTTGTCCACTCCCATGTTGATAAGAGTATTAAATACTTGACAAATCTCCCTTTAAGGTACATTTTGAACAGATTAAAAACGTGCAATTAATTTGCGATTAATCACGATTAAATATTTTAATCAATTGACAGCCCTAGAAAAAACATTATAGGAACAAATATTTAATTTAGGTATGGACGTTTGCCAATTCACAAATAGTTTTTCTGGACTTTAAAGTCCAGTTTTGCTTCATGGCTCTGTAATATGTGCCTGTGGTGGACAGCGGGGCGACACTGATGTCAAGTAGCTATGGTCTCCTTTGTGTTGCAGCAGCTAGCGCCTGTTAGCGTTGTGAGGGACTCTGTGGGCTGAGGTCTCTGATGAATGTCGATGTTGATCTGGAACACCTGGCGGCCTTGACGCCAGCCTCGCGTTGACACCCACCCTCACCACACCACCACCACCACCACCACCAGCAGCCTACATTACTGTCCTCCACCTGTGGGCGGAGATCAGCCCTAATTGTTGTTTTCAAACAAGGAATGAGCCAAAAAAGAAAAATAGATCGAATGAACAAGAAAGACCAGTCGCTTAAAAGCGAGATGAAGGGAGGTTACGGGCATTAGTGCGAGGTGTTTGCGTGTCTCTAGTGCGTGTTTTGGTACAGTGCCTTTATGTAACCTCTGTTTGCTCAGCCTTTGGTCTGGAATACCTCTATGTATTTACCATCAGTCCAGAATGACTGGGCAAACAAACAGCTCGCCTATTGATGAGCAGCGGCGTGGAATATGCCCGCTGTATTCACAAGAGAGAGAAGAAGGGACGGGGTAGAGGGAGAGAGAGCAAAGTAAATCTGTCAAAGAGTCTATTATACGGTGTCCAAACAGAGAGCGCCCTCCACAATGGCCTTATTAATGGCACAATGTGGAGGAGCGGCAGGGCAATAATAGCAGATGATTTTGCTTTGTGAGGTTATCTCTCTGGAGATCTGGTATTGCAGTACAACAGATGATTTGAACTCTCGGGGGCATATCGGTGTGGATCTGCAGCAGGAGCTGATTGGGCGTAGGCGTGTGTGAGAGTGTTTGTGCAGTAAGTTGTGGTTTGTGGTGAGGCCGATGGCGTGCAGCCAGAGACAGGAGTGTGGCCGCTACGTGTGTCTTTGTTTGTTTTCCTACCAGAGCTCAAACCCCCCCACCCCCCACCCCCCACCCCTTCAACACACACACAAACACACACACACTCCTCAGTCTTTATTGGAGAAAGTGAGGGGGAGGAGTCGAGCGTGGACGGAGCAACAACAAGCGCCTGCAGGAGATTGCTGCCCAATACTGTCACCCTCTTTTACATTGTAGTACCCACTCAAGAGACACAGCACACGTTGCCAAATTCTGCTCTGAAAAGACGGTTTTATACAACAGCAGTGAGGCGCTCTGACTACTGATGTACCAGGCCTCAGTATTTGTAGAACGGTGGGTCTTTATAGTAATTCACACATTTTTTAGGCGGCTGTGACCGTTAATGCAGATCTCAATTAGATGCTGGGTAACTTTTGCCAATATCGACATGCTACACATCATTAAACTGGTTAGATCAATCGTTCAGTACATTTTACGGAAACCTTGAGCACCAAAGAGGAATTCATTCAGATTTACCGTCATTAGGGATGCAAAACCGAACCGTTTAATGACGTACCAACCGAACCGTGGGCTTGTTGAACTGTTGCACCGCTACTGAATACAGGCCTGCTAATTATTTGATGAGATGCCAGAGACCCTGAAGAGGCGCTTATCTGAACATAGGCCTACTTGACCATTCAGTAGCCTGCATTATTTCATGTATAAAATCAGTGTCTTGGCTTCATATAATATAGAAATATCATTCATTACTATCAATCAATCAAGCTGTTCATATATTTTGGAGTTCAAACACGTTGGAAATGGTTTTGTTTTTCTTCTCCATGATGTGCAAAACAAACCGAACCAAAACTGTGACCCAAAAACCGCAATACAAACCGAACTAAGGGCTTGTTGAAGTGGTGAATATTTTCACGTGAAGTCCATTGCTGCTCACTGTCTGCTGACTTTGTTCATCAAACGAAGACCGCACTTTTACTAACATAAACAATATTTTCTCTTCTTCCTACACCGTGTTGTTGGGTATGCTTGTTTTCGTCACGTTGCTGGCTGCAAGGAAAAGTATCCCCCCAAAAAGAGGGAAGGGGGAGAGGGAGGGAGAGCAATCTGAGAGAGTAAATCTGGCTAATGAAAGTGAATATTCCTTTGCAGCCGTGCATACTCCGATTAATGTAACCAGTGGTGAGCACAGCCTCCCTCTTTCATTCCTTCAACCATCTTCTTGAAAAGGTCGGCGTTGCGATATTTGCACATAGTCAAAAACCTGTTGATATCCAAGTCTTTCATAATGTTTAAAAGTAGGTGAGTGTCTCCTTCAGACCAGGAATGTGGGCTTTTCTTTTGGGCATGCGTCTCTGCAAACTGTTCGCTAGTTGGTTTGTGAACAACGCACAGAGCTGGACGTAAACAGGAAAGAGGCCGAGTGTCCCAAACTGCCGTAAAAACCCCAATTGAGACGCATATTTTGAATGTATACACGTCTAAAGAATGCTCTTAAAACCTGAATAATATCAGCATATCCCACATATCTTAATCTGAAAATGCTCCATTCGGAATAAATCCTAGTTCAGAATATCCAATGTTGACATGACCCATTGTCATATTCAGAATAATAGTGGCATATTAGTGTGCATGTACATGTAGTCATTGTCATTATAGATATCAACATTCATCATAAATGTGTGAGCATCATACGTGGGAAGTTAATTTGCAGTTTTACTGTCAGAAACAGAGACTCAGTTTACTTATCCTTTAATCTTAATCCTTTAATCTTCATAGGCTCAGTTAAATCTGTACGACACACATTTCTACTATATCATAGCATCAAACTCTTTTTAAGAATAGACGGAAAATAAACTTTACTGCTTGATGAATTGATGTATAGAGATCATTACCACACAAAGGCTACAAACCACCACGTTCAATCTGCTCTCGGCGTGCACATGTGGCTCGTCTGATTGCTTCATCCGTCTGAAAACCTGCTCAGTCACTTCTACTGCACCTCCTGCTGGTCTGCAGAGCTTTTCCTGCAACACTTTTCTATCAGATAAGATGTCGATCTTTACCTTTGATGTGGAGCCTGTTCAAAACTCCCAACAATGCCTCATTCTATACTATTGTGAAACGACACGCTCGGCCTGGTTTACAGGTCCGCTTTGGCGCTCGGGACCTCTCACCTCCTTATCTCGCAGCACCACGCTTCATATTTTATGCCTTTGTCTCGTCGCAGTAGATTTACAGCACCATCACATGTTTACGTACTTAAACCCAAAACATCCCGTAGACCCATTTTCTGCAGTTACAGATCACTTCAGACTCTCTTTATCTGTGTGTGTGAATGCTATTTGCTCCATATTCGTGGACTTAATCACATATTTTAGGGCTGTATATGTGGGGCATGTTGCACTCTGACATTCTCCTGCTATTAAAAAGGGGGTCACCTCCGCTCCGCCGCTGAATGTGACCTTTGTTAAAGGAATTATGGGACACTTTATACAGTGTGATGATGAGCAGAAACAAAAGTCTGGGATTAAGCGGGAAGGAGAGCAACAAACAAGTGAACTCGTTAAAAACACAATGGACCCCTGTGTGGGTGTGTGCGTGTGTGCGTGTGTGTGTGTGTGTGTGTGTGGGTGGGTGTTATAAATTGCATCCTGACACTGTTTGACAAGTTACTTATTGAAGTTCACTCCTGTGTTTCCAGTCACATATTTTTATGAGCATTTTGAAGCATCGCATTTGAAAAACTGTTTGGAAACAGCAACATTTAATAAAACTTCCTCAGTTGCGATAAAGTTCCTAGGCTCGCTTGAGGTGGTTTTTGTCTTTGTCGGAAAAGAGTTGATGCGCTAAATGGGATATGGAAACACCTTTGCCGATTAAATTCTGCCGTAGCGAACATTTAACTCACACAGCGTCTTTTCAGATATGTATTTATGTTGTCTTTGTCTCCGGAAAGCATGAACCAACACTAGCTGACATGAAAGAACTATTAAAACTTGCCCAATTGAAACAAATTCCTGAAGACCTTTCTCCATTTTTCTCTCCTAGCTGGTTAGATGGCCAAGCCGACTTGTTTTATTCCCCATTCGCGACCTCTACTTCTTCTTCTACTCTGCTTACTGGTGGATTTCAGTCAGGCGTAGTCTATAGCAGCAACTTCTGACCGAACTTCGTAGCCGAATTTATTCGCTCCAAACCAGTTGATGGAAACGTGGCTAATTCACATTTCTTTATATTTCACCATTTTACTTAACATTTGCTTAGTTTGAATGGAAACGCAGCTACTAATAAACTGTTTTATTCTAAATCAAAGCACCAAACTGGTCAGTAGAGCTGGGTATAGTTTAAAAATAATAATTGCAATCCAGTACCTGAGTTTTGGTACTGATATTAAGAAAATTCTTTGCTGATTTCTTGAGCAATATTAACATGTTTCTCTACAAAACTATTCATTTCAAAAGAAGCCAAACTTCGCAAATGTGAAATATGAAACATCCGAACCAACATTTTGCCCAGGTGAAATACATTTAAATTTACCTCACTTTTTGCGAAATCTCATCTCAGAAAGCAATCTAAGCACGTCTTAGTTCTGTTTATTACACGGCTGTGTTGAATACTCGATTCTGATCGGTCAATCACAGCGTTCTGCAGTCTGTTATTTCTTATGTATAGCAGGCCGTTGCTATGTTTAGCAGACTGTTGCTATGGGCGCAGTTCTGATGTCGGACTCTGGTGGACCATTTTTGTGTGAGTTTTTCTGTGTTGTTGAGTGGAAGCTAGACTGACTAGCTTCCACTCATAAAGTGGAGGTTAGCAGGCCTATAGCTTGCTAAAATTAGCACTGATCACAACTCTTTTTTATTTTCGTTGTTGTTTTTTTAACACTTTTCCCCCGGAGAACACTAACTTTAACTAAAGTCACTGTAGAAATTTAACAAAAGAAGCCAAACTTCCCAAATATGAAGTGTTGCATGAAACTCACGTCTGAAACGGCAAAATTCTGATTTAAAAAAGGAACTGTCGGACCAAAGAAATGAATAAACAAGACTGTGAATCTAACAGGACATTTTATGCCAACTTGTAATACCCGACACGTTTCAGGCAGCGCCAAAAAACAGCATGGAGGTCACCAAAGGAAATATCAATCATACACAGATGAGTACCAATATTTGTCAGCCGAGCAGTCAGCAGTGTTTTTCATCTGTCAGCTGCAGACATTGAAAATGACGTCCAAGTGTGCGTTAAATGAGTTGTGACCCGCGGCTGTTTGCAGCCCGCGGACCGCTGCACGAGCGGTGACTCTGCGAGAGTAAAGGAACAAAACAGAAAAACAAACGCCGGTGAAAGAGTGAACCTCCCTGCTCATCATCATCACGGCCCCATTCTTCCTCTCTCAATTGCAACTGAATCGCCTCGGTCTCATTACAGATTACGGCCTCAGCAGAGTGACTCTCCCCTTTCTCTCGCCTCTCTCCACACAGTCCCTCTCTTGATTAACATTTTCTGCTAGGCTTCACACCAAAGGCACAACCTGTGCTCTTTAAAGGCAGGGTGAAAAAAAAGCCATCAAGCGCTGGAGTGGAATCAGATAAGGCTATCAGGCAGGAGGCTTTACTGCCTCGGCTTTGTCCTGCTCCTCCACCCGCCCTCGCTTCCTCCCTCAATCTCTCACTCCACTGCACCTTTTGTCCGGCTGATTCCCTGACGGAGTGCTCCCCTCAGCCTGGGACCCCCCGACCCGACCTCCTCCTCCACCACCGCACTGTGTGTGTGTGTGTGTGTGTGTGTGTGTGTGTGTGTGTGTGTGTGTGTGTGTGTGTGTGTGTGTGTGTGTGTGTGTGTGTGTGTGTGTGTGTGTTGTAGTGAGACAAGAACAGGCGAGGCTGTGGTCAGGCCTGATGTTGATGTTGAACTTTCTTAAACTCTGCTTCCTTCACTGTTTACTCTGCACTTTATACACAACATAGTTTATATCATAGTCAATAGTATGAAACGTATGTTAGTTTTATGATGTAATACAGTATATATAATATATTTTCCTCAAAACAATCACCTCTTTTTGGTGATTGTTTTCCAGTACAATCGCTGATTTTTGTTGCTACCGATAAATGTACTGGGCAGGATATTTTACAGTTGAAAAATCAAATTGTCTGTACTCTCTCTGGTAGACAAACTACAGAATGGTGACACTGTTTGAAAACATATCTTTGTGCATTCCTGTACTTGGATTTATTGGCATTTATTGGAATTTACACCGCTACAGATATATCTGCAGTAAGCTAATGATGCCCTGTTTATCAGTAAGGCTCTAATTACGCTGTTTCCTATGATAAACATAAACTTAAATACTTGAAATCTGATGCATCATACAGAGATATAGCAAAAAGCGAATATTCACCCCAGTCCCCAGGCAGGTGAACACTAATACAAACAGCATATACATTATATACAATAAGCATTTACATACTGTATATGAGGGGGGAAGAGAGGTATAATACTAGGAATCCCCCTCAATGTGATGCAGTCCAGTACAACACCACCACTAACTATGACCTCAATACTCACACCTATGACGGTGTCAACGAAAACTAAACATTATAGGCATCATAAAAGTAGACTTTACAGCAGAACAGTTGTATTGGATTGCATTAAACTGCACAGCTGTACCTAATAAAGTGGACATTGAGTGTATAATAAGTAAAATCTCAATCTGCAAAGAAACAGTAAGTACAGCAGTAAAGTTAGTAAAAAGTTGAATATACAAATGCAGGTTCAACGTTTTCCACTTGGATCAGAAATCTACTTGCCCAAAGTAAACTTTTACTCGCCCTTCTACAAACTGTTTTATTTATTAGTGGTTATCAAATAACAACAAAGACTAAAGTTAATTGTCATGGATTAATCTTTCTGTTTATTTATTCAGAAGGAAGCGAGATGGCTCACTCCGTAGCTACTTCCATCATCAGTTCCAGAAAAAACAATGTGTGTAATTCTTTTTACAAAAGGGCAAGTGAGTTGCTAGATTTACTAGCCCGACATAGCCTTTTGCTTGCCTTGGGCAATCCTTATTGTTGAGCCCTAAATGTAGTGGAGTAAGTAAGTAAGTGTACAAAATGGAAACAAGTAAAGTGCAAATATCTTAAAAGTGAATTTAAATATGTGGAATGTGAGTAAATATTCTTCCACCTGTGGAAAAAAGATGGACTCATAAGATAATAATACATCTATAACCTTCACACACACCTGAATGGTTGTGGACGGTCAATAGAGAGTATAATAATGAACCATCACAGCTATCTCTCCTCCAGATGGTCAGTGAACCTCATCCGGCCTCATTGGTGGATCCATTCACTCTCTCTCATAAGCTGCCGTCTCCCTTCAGCAGATTGACCAGTGCACTGATCCGACCACTGGGTGAATGTGTGCTGGTGTCTTTTGAAGACAGAGGACTTTAAATGTGGTCCCATGCAGGCTGAGCAGCTCCAGATCCTCCTGGTTCCTGCAGCTCCTTCTCATCTCAGATATTTGCAAACAGATGCGTGAAGCCGGCCCGCAGCTTTTTTTTTTTGATCAATCAAGCTTTAACAAGTCAAGTTGACTAGATGCGAATGTAAGATTTTGCATGTGAAAGGCCGAGGCAAGGGAAGGCCTGGTTTCGATTAGGCCTAAGCTGATAAATGGCGGATTCAAACAGCCCCCCTGCTACTGTGGAGAAACCCCAGAGGTCCAGGGGTTTAAGTCCAGACTGATATCAACTCTGTTGCTTCTCTTTCTTCTCCAAACCAATGAATAGATTCATTATTCAGTCGACTCATTCTCATCTCCTAAATTGAAGTGGCAGCAGCTTAAAAGCCCCATTTTCTAACCCCCTTTTTTTTCTAAGTCACTCTCCCTCCCAAATTTGCCTACTGGAATATTCATGGGTGTGGTTAGCCTCAGTTTGTTCCCCCCCGTGTAATCATCGTTTTTATATTGGAGACTTTCATCATTGCATTTGAGTTAATGAAATAAGGTGCAATTTATATAAAAAAAAAAAAAAAAAAACCAGGGTCTTTAGAGAGACGTATTTGATTCTGAACATTAAAGAGACAAAAAATAGGGCCGCACAATTAATCGGAATTTTATCGAAATGGCAATATGGCAGGAGGTGCAATATTTCTTAAAGGCAAAATACCATTTTAAATAAATATTGTTTTGTGTTGCAGAGATGTCCTAACCTACACGTCATATTCTACAGACTTATAAAAACATCTCTGTTTGGTTCAGATTCCCACAAATATCACATCATAATGATTTAAATGTGATATTCAATGAAAATGAGAATTATGATGTACAAATGATCATTCCCTCTAATGTCGCAGATCATACCTTAACTGCAATATCAGTCAAAATAATCACAATTAGATATTTTTTTCAAAATTGTTTAGCCAAACAAGTCATAATGTGCTCATCACTAAATGTAATGCCATTTTAACAACATTAGTTCTTCATGGTTTTCTCCTGCAACTTGTCAAATTGACTCTAAAGTCATCAAATTTGTGACTCTAGTCTGATTTTAAGTCCAAACCTCTGCCATCCACTAATCATTTTTTTTTTAGTATATATGTCATAATTAGTCTCTTTCCTTGCTTATTATCAATTTGGCCAAACTAGTATTTCCAGTTTCTTACTATTTGTGTTCATTCTTGCTGCCATCATTCGCTCACAGAAAATACGTTTTTCCATGATAAAGCTGAATATTGTGGTTTATTTCAAGTCTCCAGCATCTATTCATCTCACATTCTGTCTTTATGTAATAAAGACTCAGCAGCCAAGTGCCACTCTGCCCCCCTCCCCACCCGTCCCCTCCATCACAGCCAACTGGACGCCCTGTGAACCACTCGCCCTGTATTGTCCACCCTCCGTGACCCTGGTGCGACCAGAGGAGAGAAATATTGCTCTAATCCACTCTGCACACACACTGGAGCCTAATTCTGTTACTCAAGATGGAAATCACTGTTATGCATGCTATAAAATGTAACACTCAAATGTGAATTCCAAGAGCTCTAAAAGTTTGTCTTTGTCTTCTTCTCTTTGCAGTCGACTTTTTGGCAAAGTATTGCATCTTCAGTCAGGAGAAACTGGCGGAGTACAGAAGAGCTTTTGAAGCAGTGAGTGAAAAGACATTTACACCCTTTATATTCTGGATATTCTCCTTCACACACTGTAAGATGTTTCACTCCCTGTTAAGAACAAGATGATGACACGGCTTCAACTAACAATTATTTTCTCAATTAATAGATTAATCAAGTTGGCATATTTAAATTACTTATTTTGTTCAAAGTTATTCAATTTACTATGATAGAAAACTCCGAAAACTAGCAAATATTTACATTTAAGAAGCTGAAACTGGTGAATTTTTGCTTTAAAAAAATGTCAGTTTTTTGTCAATTAACTGACTAATTGTTTCGTTTAGATCAGTGGTTGACAACATATCCCAAGATATACCCAAGGAGGGTCATATGACAATTTAATGGCATAATAAAATAAAAAAAAAACAGATTTCCACTTGCATTTTCTGGTGCTTTCAACTGCATCTCATGAATTATTCATTTTATTTTTTCAGACTTCTGTTTCTACGGTCCAGAAAGAACTTGTTCAAGATTGTAATAATTTTTCCGAATTGTCTTTATACTGGATACCTTTGCCTCTTAGACCTTTAAAAGTCCTTCAGATGAACCACTGATCTAGAGGATGACGATGCTGCTGCTGCTGCTGATGATGATGATGATGATGATGATGATGATGATGATGATGATAATGATGATGGTGGTGGCGGTCTTTCTTTTCAGGAGGATGATGATGGTGACGGCTACATCTCCTGCCTTCAGGCTCTACTCGCTCTTAAAAACATCGTCCCTGCAGAGCTGCTGTCGGACGAAGAAGAGATCTACGTCTACAGGGTACTGCAAATACACAACCATTCACACGCACACACACACACACACACACTGCATTTGACTGACACAAATCAGCCCAATCAGAGCCTCCAACCCAAACAATCGTCATAAAAGTAGTTTTAATAAACTGAAATGGTATTTGGTTTTGTCACCATGTTGCTCAGTGACCTGACAATCTTTGTCGTCAGGGGAAACTCTATGAGACTGATGAACTCTTATGCCTCATATCCACTGCATGGTTTGACTCAACTCAACTCGCTTTTGGTACAAGGTCCTTTTCTCTAGTCGTGTTTCCACGGTGGATAGTACCCCGTCAGTGTAGATGGGATTCTCAGCTGATCGCCGTAGCGATACCGCGTGAAACTGCTGTGTCCACCAGTCATGAATGTTTGGATACAGTTTCATGGCAATCCATCAAACAGTTGTTGAGATATATCAGTCTGAACCAAAGTTCTGCTTTTATATCTTGTTTTTTTTCGTTTCAGATCCTGGAGCTGGTGGACTTCAGAGTGACAGATGGGCTGGTGGACCTGAGGCTCTTTGCTGTGATTGCGAGCCTGGCACAGAAAGTCGCCACCATGGAGTAAGTGACCTCCAGCAGACACACTCTGAACTCCTCAATGAAGCCGTTAGACGAGTCCCTGACCTGCCATAAATAAGAATAAGAGTGTGTACGCAAATTTGTTCCAGCGATTTAGTCGTCGTGTGTGGGGCTCCCTTTGATCCTCTTCTCCTTGTGTCTTCGGACATTTTATACGACTTTAGAAGTCACAGTTATGAGGTTGGATGTGATAACAGCACATGTATTAGGACTGAAATGATTCATCAATGAGTAGAAAGACATATCAAGTTATTTATTGAGCAAAAATGCTAAATATTATCTGGTTTCAGCTTCTCAAATGTGGGGATTTGCTCTGATTTATATTGAATATATTTGTTTTTGAGGGCGTTAACGTGGGCCGTGGGAAATTATAATCGATAATAACAGTTAATTGCAGCCCTACATTGGACCCTGTGCAAACAGAAAGCATCATTCTTGATTTGAACTCGTCCCCAGCGTCCTTGTGTCTCTACATTATGCCCCATATGCCGCAGATTCCCACACACATCGCTTTCTTCCTGCCCCGGGGTGTGTAGCTTCCTACAGACAGGAGTGTGTGGAGCCAAGCCTCCTCTGGAGGTCTCCGAGGGTCAAGGCCTGCTCCCAAAGAGTGAGAGCTCCCTCTCAGCGAGGACGGGGTCAGGGTCACGGGTCCTCTGATTTACGGCCAGCCCTTTGTGTTGTGCATTAGAGGAGGCCTGTAGACTGCCTGCAACCACTGGCACACACAGACCAGGGTGTCTCCTCTCTATGGAGGCAATTATAGTAATGATAATGAATGACCATATTAAACCTCCTCTCACAAAACTCCTTTTTGCAATTTGAATAATAAGAAGAGAGAAGATCAGCGCTCATAATGCCGCCTCCTAAACAAGGAGAAAACAAAAGCATCCTTCTGTCGTCTCATCCCAACTGAACTAAATTGATCCTCTTACCTGTTTCAGTTAATCCTGTTGTCTCTAATCCTATTTCAGAAATGAGCTGCAACAGTAGTTACACAATCAGCCTTTCTGATCATGCAAAGCTTTGAAATCAGAGGAGGTGTGTTTCCCGCATTTTTATATAGATTTTCCAATTTTACCTCGCACTAATTGCACCCGTCCCCCCCTTCTGTTACTCTCCCCTTTTCTTTTCAACTTTAACTGTCCGTCCCTCTCGCGTCTCTAATCTCTCCGGCTCTCTTGTTGCCTACCTCTCACCCTCTGTGCCGTGCTGTTTTGGCCCTTGACTCAGCCCATCTGTCCCTGAGTAGCATTGTGTCCACCTCACACAGCGCCACATTCCCTCAGGGCAAGTCACATGATCTGCCAAGAAGCACATTGCCATGCAGGATTCCCAAACGGCATCCGTCTCGGTCATTGTTATTGTCACTGTCACGCCTTGTGTTGCATGCGTTTGAGAGTTACTGTAAGTGTCCTCGCTCCGGGAAATGCACTGGACTAAATGAGTCAGGAAGCAGAGGATGTTTGTGGAACCATGAGACAGCAAAACCTCGCCCTCCTCCTCCTCCTCCTCATCCTCATCCTCCCCCTCCTCCAGAGAGTTCCCTCTCACTGCAGCCCGCTCAAAAATATCCCAAAACAACTCTCAATTCTGTCAGATCAAACTAGGTCAGAGTATGTTTGCATCCCTTCGCCCCCCCGCCGGACTGTATACCGGCTCCCCAATGAGGAGACCGCCAAAATTTTGGGCATTACGTAAGCGAGAAGTCTTCTGTGTTGGCCACAGCGGGGTGCCAGAGGAGGGCCGACAAAAGAAAATGGGTTAGGCTGCTATTATCTTCCCCGCAGTCCATCACCAGTCCCCTAGCCCCTCGTTTACGCTCGCCATTATCACGCCAGTGTCCTTGGCGCACCAGCATTTGGACTCTTTTACTGCAAACCAAGTGCAATTAATGATCATTAGCTGGCCTGTCTGGCCTCATCCCCATCAAGCCCCAGCCTGCGCCGTGGTTGGAGGACAAGGGCCAATCACAGCACAGGGAGCACTCAGGCGTGCATTGCACTCGTTGGCCCAGTGCTTGGGCATTCTTCGCTCTAGCAGGCCATTGAGCGCGCGGCGAGGAGGGGCTCATTAACACAGGGCGCTCGTTAGAGAGGGGACGACCGTCGCTGTGCCACACGCTGGACAGGAGAGGTCTGTCCCAACACAATCGGTCGTGTCTCCCTCTAATTATCCGAGCGGACCTAGATTTAGTTGGTTTGCGAGCGGTCACATTGCGGCAGAGTGTGCCCCAGTCGCTTCTTCCCCTCCCTCAACCTCCACACGAACCCCCGCTCACCCTGCTCACCCCGTTCAACCCCCCCACACCCACTGTCCCCAAAACCAGGGCAGTTTTATCCGTTACTGTGGCGGGATGTCCACGTGTGCCCACGTATTGTTTGGCAGCCAGGCCACTGTGAGCAACCACAATGGGCTCAGAACACTTTACCATCACATCTCTGCAAACACAACATCGCACGGGACGGAACCGCCAAAAATCACCCGCCACCGTCGCCGCCACAAACAGATTGTCCTGAATTTGTCTGCAGTGCCAACCAAAGTATTTACCACCACTCAAACTGTTTTTGGACAGATTCTACATTGATTGAAGATGAATGACATCATTTTTGTTATTGTGATTCACAACAAACGAAGGCTTGTTAAATGTGCACTGCACTGATTTGACTCTTTAAAATGTCGTCTGCGGCTCTGCTGGAGCTTTCCAAAGTCTGAAATGTAACCCCTCAGGGTTATCTTGAAAATGTATAAAAGAAAACCTGCATTAAAAACTGAGAACGTTGGTATTCACCAGGCAGGAAGGGTGTAACGAAAGATTGAGTTGCATTATGGGAAGTGTAGGAACCAGCTTGACCCACACACGAGACTAAGAACCAGGATCTCTCAACCTCTGCTGCCCATTCTTGATTTAATCTCTCTCTTGCATGAAAATTCAAATCAGTGGACTCTACTTCTTTGAAAACTGTGCTCACATGTTCTTTTGCAGAAGAAACTTTCTCTAATTAATGTGATCATTTGTCTCTTTTCTTTCAGTGAGTTTATGCGATCACTAATCAGTGACATGGACTTCCGCTCTTTAGAAGTGAGGCTCTTCAAAGCAAAGGTAATATCCCTCAAGTCCTTTACACATACTGGGGGTGTGCCAAATAAACAACACGAAAATCAGAACTATTCACACCGGCATCGATGCTGATTTGTGACAGTTGCAACACTTTTTCAATAAAAGGTTTGAATAGATTCGTGCAGGCAGAGGCGAATACCGGGATCCTATTGACCCAGAGCAGCAGTCTGTCTGAGGTAAATGTTGTATAGCCTAAACTACTGTAAGCTATTTTAGTTTCCTTTTAGCGAAATGCTCTGAGTGAATTGGCCCCTGGTAAACAGTTATGCAGTGTATATGTCTAGGGCTTTTATTGTGAAAGGTAAGAATGAAAGGAGTGGATCTGGTCTGCACTGATTTTGTCAAGGTTGAAAGGAGTAATAAAGTTTGCCATCTTGGATCAGACTACGGAGCCTTGTTGTACACTATAGTGTACGTATAGAATATGTCCAAAAGCCACAAAAATATTAGCATCATTATACTTACTATACTTACTTGCATACCAAAAGTAAATGTACTCATCATGCACACTGGCCCATTTCAGAATAATATATGGTAAATGTGGATCTAGTGTTAATTACTGTATATACTGCTGGGTAATAATACATCATAATTTATTAGTTAATTTGTATTTTCTATTATGAATCTAAATCGTAAAGTACCCAAAGATATCAAATGAATGTAGCGGCATATAAAGTACAGTATTTGCCTCTGCAATGTAATGGAGTAGAAGTATAAAGTAGCATAAAATGAAAATACTCAAGTAAAGTGCAAGTACCTCAAAATTGTACTTGAGTAAATGTACTTAGTTACATTCCACCACTGCTTTATTCACGGTACGAATGCTCAGAAAAAGCGGCCTCGTTCCAAAAATAATTACGTCGCTTTTTCACCACGTCATTTTCACGTTCTGTGTGAAAGTATTCATGACAAAAAAAACAGTTTTAAAACATATGTTGACGTTTGAATTAATCGCACAAAGTGTGTAAAGGCTTTAAAGTGTGCGGCAAAGAACTCCCACCACATGTTTCTACTCTTGAATTAGTTTTCACAAGGTGCACTCGATTCCCTCCACGCAGCATCAGATTAACTCTCACATGAGTCACATTCACGCCACAAACAGCGTCTCCGCCTCTCTTTCATGGCTCCGTGGGTATAATTATAATGAAATAAATACTGGTAAACACTTTGAAGAGCAATTCCAAAGCATGCTTTGTAAAGCTAGCTTCTTTTTTTTTTTAATGAAAGACACTCAGCCCTCATGCATAGAAATGAGGGAAGCAAGCCAGAGAGAGAAAGAGAGGGGTGCTTTTCCCTTTTCATAGATTAGCAAAGCCCTAATCTCATTAAAGTGCCCAGCAGTGAACATGCCGTCCACTCCGCCCAGCCCTGTAATCAGCCTGAGACACACGGCTCATCTCAGATGGACCGGGACTGGCCTACCAGCTGGCCGCTCACAAGTCGGCCCGGCCCTCATTCATACAAGGAAGAAGTAGTGAGCAACTGAAAGGCCGCAGGAACATGAGAATGGGCCGACAGCCAGAAGGATTATTCCCCCTCCCCCAACAATTATCACCTTGACTGCATTAACTGTGCAAACAGGTGCACTCAAACAAGACTAGAAACAGGTTGAGGTAATCTGAGGCTACCCTCAGAATCACACACAATAACACACCCACACACTGTGCTTACAGTAAGTCCAACGCCGTTTTTAATCCTATTTATATCAACTATTGTTATTAGGGCTGTCAGAGTTAACGAGATAATAACGCGTCAATGCAAATTTGTTTGAACGCCACTAATTTCTTCAACGCATTAACGTAACTCGCAATTTTTACATTACAGCAAGCTCAGTTTTAAAGCTAGATTGAAGATACTGTTATCATTTGAAACTAAACCTAAGGAATCCATTGGTACCAACCAATGGTCCGTCAGTCCATCGTTCCGCGTGTCACACTTTAGTTTCCGGAGCAGAACTTGGAAACTAAACTGAAAAAAAAAAGTTCGGAAACTTGTGTTTGATGGATTATTTCTCTGTTGTTACAATGCTAATTGGCATTGTATTTTACATCGTTGGAAAGCCTGTTTATTTACCTTCGCAATGATGTCCAACTTGTAAGGATCATGCATTTGTGGGATGAGCAGCACAGCTGATTATGTGGGTAGCGCCCAAGAAAAATTTGCCAAAATGCTCCGTCAGTAACAACAGAGAAATAATCGACCAAACACAAGTTTCCGAACTTTGTTTTTCCAGTATATTTAAATTGAGAACTTCAAATTTGGTATGATGGTTGACAGTGTGGTCTAGTTGTGCCTTTTGGTAGTTCGAAGTCCAGGGTGCCCAACATTTTTGAAATTTTTGCCAAAAACTGTGATTTTTTTTCGACTTCAGTTTCGTTTCCAGAGTAGAACTTGAACTCATGTCTTCTACTGACTTTATCCTGAGGAAGATGAGCTAATAACAAGCTACGTTGTGCTTAATAGACTAATTCCATTAGTTCCAAAAGGGCAAAACCTTTGGCCCTACTTTAGTAGGGGTCAGGCAGTGAGTGGGTATGTGAGCCATGCTCACTTTTGCCTTGTAATTAATCATCTTCATTCTGTTAATGTCACAGTTAAGGAAGTCAGTGTTAAGTTGCATTGAATTTTCTGTATTGTTTAGCAACTCTTCCTGTTCCTCCTGGAGGAGCAGCGAGGAGACGTTGGAGCTCAGCAGGGCTTCATCAGCGCCGAGCAGCTGCTTCTGGAGCTGAAGGCCGGGGGGATCCACCTGGAGCAGGAGGCGGCCGTCAGGCTGGAGCTGCAGCACATTCCCCCCCTGGACCTGCTGGACTTCCTGGCCTATCTGCCCCTCTTCATGATCATCCACAAGTCGGTGATCTCCAACCCTCTGGATGACTCCAACAACCTCTGACCTCGGTCGCTGCACCGTCTGCCCCGTGTGGCTCAGGTATCAGCATCACTGCCACTAGAATTAACAGTACTGTAGTCTGTTGTGAAAAGGTGACGCACAAGAAACAAGTTTAGATTAAAGGGAGTGAATTCAACCTACAAGGAAAGGGATAATTTGGGTGTTTTTAGGGTTGTATGAGGTACTTATCCATAGTCAGGGTATTACCTACAGTAGATGACGGTCGGCACGCCCCCAGTTTGGAGAAACAGACAGGAGTTACCGCACGAGAGAAAAGTACTGTATTGCTGTGGACGGGGGCAGCAGCAAAACATTTTAGCCATCTAAAAAGAATCAATATCAGTTTAAAGTGGACGCTATATTTAGAATATTTTTGCCGCTTTACCTTGCCGTCAGACAGCTATACAAGTCTATGTTTTTGACAGGGAACTTAAGCTGTTGTATCCATCTGTGCTCTCACCAAAGCCACCAGACTCCATTAAAGAAAACTGTAATTTCACCTCGCAGAACACAGGGGTTGTTGGCTCGATTGGTTAGTTTGTTTGTGTGAATCCGAACTAATCAAAGTCACACAATAGCACAAACAAACACAAATTAAACGGTTGTCAGCTGATCGACCATGACCGTCAACCAGCCAATCAGTCTCATATATCTGATTTTTTTTTGCCAGTCAAATTTACACACGCGTGCCGCATGATGGTTTTTTCATTGCGCGCATACACACACCATGTCGTCGGTCACAAGTTCTTCAGTGTGAGTGAAGAAGACATAAATCTGCAATTTGTCACAACTGCAAGGTCAAAATAAGCTGTGGAAGAACAACCTTAAAAGCATTTGGAACAACTAACTGTTTTATTATGAACATTCAATTGAATTTTAATTTTCTATGAAAGAAAAGTTACAAAAACGTCAAATTGCAATCGGTAGTAGCAAGTTAGTTAGCCGGGCTTGCTAACGTTAGCTGTTTACCTTAGAGCCGACAACACTTCACGTGCACTTCTGCTCTTGCGTTAAGCCTGATGTGCCGAGTAACCGTTGCCAAGCTATGATTGGACAATCGCTGTTTTAGCGAGCAGTCAATTCACTTTTTTCTACCACCAAGTATTGATCGTATTAAACAAAATTGGTCTTAAAGAAGAAAAATTGTTGAGTGTATTTATGACGTAAACATACAGATGACATTTTATGCTATAGGGACTTAGAATGAACTTTTACAACTTTATTTCTCAATCTATTATGACTTCTTCCTTTATGCTTTGATCATTAATGAGGTAATAAGAGATGTGTATAGAAAACCCTACGAGAAAAGGCCGTATATATTAAATGGGTTTGTGTCATTTCTGTTATATAATTGACATTTCATAGAGCTGTGAAGTGCTGTCTATGGTCCTGAAATGTTCTGCAGCAGTGGATGCTGATCATATTTCACTGTACAGAAGCTTTAAATGCACCACAGAGCTATTTTATCTGCTGCATTACATTAAAACTCCTTCTATAAACCCGCCCGGTGGCGCTGCCTTGGGGGCGGGACTCATGTAAATGTTCTAATGCAACAACTGCGTATTGTTCCTGGAGTAAAAAACAATATTTGTGCCGCTCAGACTGCCGTCCTCTTCTATCCAACTTAATCAACACTGATGAATGATATTCAATGAGATATTCAACTAATATAGCTTGAGCCATTGTTTCGCCTGAGCTTTGCCAATTAGATATGGCCGTGCTCTCCTGCGGTTCTACACGCTTGACAGACCGCCACCGAGGAAAACATAATGGAGTCTGACAGGCAGCGAACCAGGATTGTTTAGATCAGGGACGTCCTGTACGCAGCATAGGTCTTCATGACCAAAACAAAAACCTCCGACTGACAAAACTGTGATTCTACAAACTGCTTTTAAAAATACTAAAATCCTGCTGTTTATAAGAAACTTTGAACTTTGATGTCAAATAAAAATGATTGTCAGAGTTTGTCTTCAGCATCCTCCACTGCCTTTTCTTCCATCAGCTACAATGCCTTCCTTATTTAAATGTGACCTTCAGGTACAATCTGTCACTTACAGGTGAAGAAAGAACAACTCGCCCGATGGTTTTATTACTCTTGTCTCTTAAGTCTTGAATGTTATCCAAATAGTTTAGTTTAGTTTAGGCTAGGGCTGTCAAAGTGAACGTGTTAACGCAAATTTGTTTTATTGCCACTAATTTCTTTAACGCATTAAAGCAATTTGTGATTTTTAGGTTGTAGCGCGCTCAGTGTTAAAGTTAGAGTGAAGATACTGGTACGAAGATACTGGTCACGAAGGAGGTTAAATAACGCTACAAACATACGCTACATTTTGGTGAGGAAAAACTGTCATGCCTTTTTCAAAGGAGTCCCTTGACCTTTGACCTCAAGATATGTGAATGAAAATGGGTTCTATGGGTACCCACGAGTCTCCCCTTTACAGACATGCCCACTTTATGATAATCACATACAGTTTGGGGCAAGTCATAGTCAAGTCAGCACACTGACACACTGACTGTTGTTGCCTGCTGGGCTGCAGTTTGCCATGTTATGATTTGAGCATATTTTTTATGCTAAATGCAGTACCTGTGAGGGTTTCTGGACAATATTTGTCATTGTTTTATGTTGTTAATTGATTTCCAGTAATAAATATATACATACATATGCAAATGTATGTATATATTTATTATTGGAAATCAATTAACAAGCATATTTGCCTAAAATATTCAACAAAATTCACATTTGTTTGTTTTTGTTAGTTTGTCATAATTTAAAATATACTGTAGGTGCAATTTACTGCTGCTTTTACGCATAATACTGATGTAAACAAAACATTATATTGGAAAAATAACATGTAGCTGTTGTCTGAAAAGGCCTGTCAGTCAAATTGGGAATGATAGCCGGTTCAAATCCTGTGATTTCTGGAGGGCGGATGAGCAGATTGTACATTTATTCATTTTGTTTTCTTTCTTTTTTTTCACTTTCACTCCCAAAGATTTTGATAACTGTTTGAATTATAGCAGATTTTGATTGATGAGCCTTTTTGGAAACCAGTCATACTTTCAGATAACAAACTTCTGTCAACATACATGTTCATGCCTCAAACAGAAAAACATTTCATCCCTGGAATGATATTTGTTGCTATATCATTTAACTGAGGAGACAATAATGATGAAAGTAAAAGTCTAAATTAAATAGTAATTATTACAATTTTGCAAGTGTTTACTACTTCCATTACTACTAGTTTCATTCTTGCAGCCCTGTTCATTTTTCATGGGACCTCCTCCTCCCCTCTCAAGGCCCCCTGGTGGTCCATGAACCCTCCTTTGAGAACAACTGATGCGTCATCTTACACAATGACCCTGAACACACCACGCGGTTCTGCAGTTAGTTTCTCTTTGTGGATAAAATATTTCATTCTTTTGTAAAAATCTGAGAGTATTCTGATTTGATTTCTCTCTTTGAGTTTATTATCAAATAAGTTTAAAAAGAAAAGCAGCCAGAGTCTCTTCAGACACACACACACACACACACGCACGCACGCACGCACGCACACACACACACACACGCACACACACTGGGCTGTTTCCCTCCTTCCAGGTGGTGATTGTTGCTGCTGTCAGGAGGCACACGCCATCAGCCAGTTCAGCTCTGTGTCTCCACTCGACCACCACACAAACCCCATTCACTCATTAGAGCAGACACGCGCCCGGCTGCAGCCACGCGCCCTACCTGTCAAACTTGGTTTTGCAGAAACACAAGCGCAACCTCCAAAATCTATTGGTCGTCGCCAAAAGTGTTTATCATCATCCCACAGAAATTCCCTCCTTCTGCTTCTGCTCGTTTAAAAGACGCTCACAAAAAAAAGGCTTTTTGTTTTCTCAAAAGTTTCACTTGATTTAGGAAGTTTAGATGAAAAATGTTCATCAGAAGGCTACAACTTTGGTGTTTTATCTTAAGTTCCAGTCCGTTTGTGTGCACGAACATTATAGATGGTGAATCCACTTAAATCTAGTTTGTATTTTTTTATGCAATGAAAAGTTGCATCTCTCTTTGTGGCATCCAAAATATGAGGACGAGACGTTTTAACTCAACATATTAAATGAGTTTTCTGAAAATGATCTATTTTCTTTGCTGGTGTTTGGCCACTTTAAGATCCATTTCTTAGGACAAACAACATATCATCAGTGCGTGTATCTTTCAGCTACTGGTTTAGCAGGGTTTCATAACTGTTTGTGCTTTGAAATAAACAGAAATGGCTTAAATTTTACGCACTTCTAATTTACTTTTTGCGCTTGCTTGTGCAAAATGGATCAATTCTGTTCATATACTGTCAAATTTGACAAAACAGATAGGGCAGACTTCAACGTTGAGGGTTTTTGCTGAGGGACATGTGACTAAAGGCTTTAAGGAGCCACTATGTTGTGAATTTAAACAGTCTGGAAAGAAAATATATCATGCGTAAAATGTGCGTAAAAGTTGTTTTTCCTTTTTTTGGCCCTGTATAATCACAGCTCCATCACTCTCTCTTGCTCTCCCCTCCAATGAACTACTAACAACATGTTGAAAGTTGTAACCAAAAGTCCTTTAAATGCACCAAAAAACAACACATAGAAAATAATTCAGTAGCAAATCATTTTTATTCTTGTACTAGAGTGTAGAAAATATGGTTATAAGACTTCTTTTTTTTCTGTTTATGTGAAGACAATATAGAGCTGGCAGTATAAAGAGACAATGCGTGGCCATCGCGCTCCGTTTGGACAATAGCTGCATAAGTTTTGATCATCGTGAACTTCATGACATAATGCAATAACATGCTATTAAATAAGACACATCGGTGCTAGAATAAAACGTCGGAGTGTCAAACTCCTTCTGGGAACCTCATGAACAGAAGAGTAATAGACTACACGTCTACATAGGCAGGAGGTATAGAAGCAACTTCGCAATATATAGACAAAATATATACAAAAGGATGTGTACAAAACATCTATAAATCTCTTACATACAAAAATATCTTAATATATTTTTTTTTAAAAAAGCGTTTGATATAGAATTTTATAGACTTGGAAGCATTTTCTGAATGGAACCGTCTGAGAGGTTTTTACCAAAGGGTTGGTGTTCTGTGATTGGGTTTAGCATAGTATTAAATAATGTTTTTAATGTGCTGCTGAAGAGCGTGAATTCACTTTAGGGTGTTTTTTTGTTTATCATGGGCAAAATGCTCAGAAGCTTGGATTCCCACGCTGTCAGGAGACCCGTCTTCCTTTAATCCTTTGGCGCTGATCTCCGGCCTGATTTCCCCCACAAGTTTTTGGGGACGTTTTAAGGCCGTGTCTGTCTTTCTGTCAGTCTTGGAGGACTTGGACGCAGGACCAGAACGCGTATCCAGTGCGTATTGTTCTTGAGGACAGCCAGCCTCCTCTGGGGACCATCCCAAGCGCACTTCAACAGTAAAGTGGATCCATATTTCTGTGAGAAGAGGAAGAAAAGAGGTTAAGCACACAGTTCAGTATCATGGATGTTCATCTATATAACAGTATAACCCCTCCGACCCCCTCCATGATGAGCTAGTCAAGATGAGGAGCACCTTCAGCCACAGACTCATCCCCCCTCAGCACAACACAAAGCGTCCTTCATGCTGGTAGCCATCAGGCTCCACAACCAAGACTGACCCCCATATGAGAACTATGAGGACTTTAAGAACTTTAAACATGCACTATCTGCCTTTATACATGCACTATGTGCCTTTAAACATGCACTATCTGCAACCATCTTGGACTCTAACCACTGGCGCACTTCACACTATACATCCCATATACCACTTTATAGACTGCACATATGCACACATTATATTTATTTATTGCACAGATAGTGCATGTTTAAAGGCAGATAGTGCATGTTTAAAGGCAGATAGAGGCAGATAGTGCATGTTTAAAGCCAGATAGTGCATGTAGTGCATGTTTAAAGGCAGATATTGGATGTTTAAAGGCAAATAGTGCATGTTTAAAGGCAGATAGAGGCAGATCGTATAT
>CAKAOI010029003.1:7067-42758 GCA_916701655.1 Sebastiscus albofasciatus | reverse complement strand
CGTTCACAGACGCTCTGACAACTGCTCTCAACTGTCCTCTGTGCTGCGTTCAAAGACACTCTGACTGTCCTCTGTGCTGCGTTCAAAGACACTCTGACTGTCCTCTGTGCTGCGTTCAAAGACACTCTGACTGTCCTCTGTGCTGCGTTCAAAGACACTCTGACTGTCCTCTGTGCTGCGTTCAAAGACACTCTGGCTGTCCTCTGTGCTGCGTTCAAAGACACTCTGACTGTCCTCTGTGCTGCGTTCAAAGACACTCTGACTGTCCTCTGTGCTGCATTCAAAGACACTCTGACTGTCCTCTGTGCTGCGTTCACAGACGCTCTGACAACTGCTCTCAACTGTCCTCTTTGCTGTGTTCAAAGACACTCTGACTGTCCTCTGTGGTGCGTTCAAAGACACTCTGACATTTAAGAACTGACGCTTTGCTGCCTTAACAAGCTGTGATGTCATGTCATACCTTGTGACTCCACTCACTGAGCTGATGTCACTTCCTGTCTCCAGGGCTGACGGCGCAGCTTCAGCCAATCCCAACAGAGGACCGCCTCCCAGAGCGCAGCCTCCATCTGTTGCCCGGGGCAACGCCAACAACATCGTCAAAGACGGGGTGAGTTTCCCGTCCTAGGAGCTAACTCTAAACCAACTGGTCCTACGAGCTAACTGATTTAAATGTGTTTTCTGCTCAGTTAGCAACAATTCCAATTAATCACCATAGCAACGCCCCTGTTAATTGGTGTGGTTGGTTCAGCGTTTGATTGCCACCATGTAGACGGCAGACACAGACTCAGTGTTAATGTGGTGAACCTGCCTGTGACCCTGCTGATCAGGAGGCCGCCGCTAGTGATGATGATGATGATGATGATGATGTCACTGTGCTCGCGGTAAGCCTCAGGTTCACATTAGTGTGTTAGGTCTTAGTAGGTACCACTGTGTTGCTATGACGACCCCTCCTCCATCCTCTGATAGCTCCTCTTATACAGTAGTTCAACTTCTGCCACGTGAGAGTGGTTTAATAATGAAAAGAGTTCAATTAGAGTCCAATCATTTATTAATCAATATAAATTATAAATTCACTCACTACTCAGGAGATAATCCTGTGAATCTGTTAGATGTCTGCCTGCTTCTCTTAATCAACCCTCGATTAATAGACTCATCAGAGCTAGTTGATTTGTGATTAATTTGTGTGTGATATGTGTGTGTGTGTGTGTGTGTGTGTGTGTTTGTGTGTGTTACTGACAGTCTGGATGTTTCATTATAACTAATTAATTAATGAATTAATGAAATGAATGTGTTGATGAGTCCTAACATCCTCTGCTCTCTCTCCATGTGAAGCACCACGCTCAGCTACTGCCACCGCAGGAGGTAAAATACTCTCACTACTCACAACGTACTACTACTACTACTGTAATACTACTACTGTAATACTACTACTGTAATACTATTACTACTGTAATACTACTACTACTGTAACACTACTACTACTGTAGTCTGTAATACTACTACGATAGTACTCTGAACTGCGTCTGCTTCCTGCTGCTTTTATTGAAAGTGATTTATTCTGAGTTATTTTACATTCTGTTTGTCTTTGACTCAGTCTTATTAAATAAAATACAAAGTATTAGCATCGACATCTACTTGAAGTACTGAAAGTAAAAGTACTCATTCTGCAGAATACTCTTTGTTATATTATTGTATTATATATATTATAAATGAATTATTGATGCATTAATGTGTTCATCACTTTAATGTGTCAGCTGGTAAAGGTGGAGCTATTTTTAATGACTTTTTGGGATATTTCACAAATATTTTTGCATATATTGATTTTTGTTTGATAATTTATTAATATTTTTCTGATATTTTTCAAATGTTTTTATATTTTACTGATATTTTGCATATTTTATCAATTTTTGTCTGATGATTAATCATTTTTTTAATTTAACTTATATTTTTATGGTATTTTACTAAAATGTTTGGAGATATTTTACAAATATTTTTTATATTTTACCGATATTTTGCATATTTTATCAATTTTTGACTGATAATTTATTAATATTTTTCTGGTATTTAACTTACATTTTTTCTTATATTTGACTTATAGTTTTTGATATTTTACTAATAAAATGTTGGATATTTTACTAATATTTTACTTATATGTTTAATATTTTACAAATGTTTTTTTAGGATATTTTACTGATATTTTGGATATTTTACAAATATTTTTTTCAGATGCTACACTAATATTTTTCTAATATCTTTGGGATATTTTGTGTGTTCATCCCTTTAATGTGTCAGCTGGTAAAGGTGGAGCTCATTTGAATGACTTTATTTGCTGCTGCTGGTTTAATCTATAATAATACAACATAATCTAATAATAATAATACATTAATACATCAGTATTTGTAACTAAAGCTGTCAGATAAATGTAGTGGAGTAAAAAGTCGTATATTTTAGAGCTTCGACTCCTCCATTCATCAACTGATTATTTTCCTAATTAATTGTTTTGCCTATAAAATGTCCAGAAACTGAAAAACTCCCGTTATTATTATTTCCCTCAGTCCAAAGCGACGTCCTTAAATGTCTTGTTTTGTCCAACCAACAGTCCAAACCCTGAAAGGTTTCTGTGAATGAGGAGGAGTTTCGGTTCCACAGATCCACATAAATAGACGAGGCGGGGGGGTATTTATCACCAGCGTTACAACCCGGCTGTGAAACAGCTCTTAGTCCATCGTGCAGGGAGATAACAGTGTTTAACTGAAGAGTTCAAATGAGTGAATGCATGAGGAAGACATTTAACTCCGCTGTGTGTGTGTTTGTGATCAGGTGGTGGAGACCAGCAGGACAGCTTCCTCCTACGCTGTGAGGCCTCCTCCTCCTCCTCTGTAAGATCAATGACATCATATCTCACTGCTCAGCTTCTGGGAACATTAACACTCTCAGTCAAAGCCCAACATATCCACAACACAGGCTCCTCTTACCACCTCTAACCAGAGAGGTGTTGCTCAGGAGTCATGTGATGTGATCACACCTGAGATATCTCCATGACAACTGAGCAAACTCCACCTGGCGATGGAGACCGTGAGACGGGGTAGAAAGTGGACCTCCAGTTAAGATTTGCAGAATGAACCGTCATCATGCTCAAAGTCAAAGTAGTTCAGGTTGATAAAGCTGAAGTTAACTCTGAGCTAACTGGTCCTGGGAGCTAAAACCAAGTTCCAACAGCACCAATCTGTGTAAATACCACGTTGAATGTCGTTATCTTGAACAGGTGTATTAATGTAAATGTTAAAAGGAGACGTTGTCGTAGTCTCAGAAGAGTTTTTGTACGTTTTTGCCAGTTTTCACAGTTTGTGGGTTACCTTCTAGACCCAACCCAGTTCTGGTTGTTGACTTCTCTCTTTTGTTTTTCATTTCTCTCTCAGAAAACCGAAACCTTCTGCTGCATCTCAGCCTCATCTGGTGCCTCAAAGACCCGCCCCCGCTCCACCTGTTTAACCAATCAGGGCGCTCCGCCCACCACACCTGGATGACACCCGCCCCTTCCTCTTCTTCTCCTCCTCCTCTTCCTCTTCAACCTCAGTCCCCACCGAACAACAGCCAGGAAAGGATTCTGGAGCCGAGATGGCCGACAGCCGGCCCTGGACTACAAACTGGACCGCTTCACCAGGAACCTGGACCCAGTCAGACCGGACCGGGAACCAGAACCAACAGGAACGCACCGGGACGGAACTGAAGCAGCTGCTGGTCTCTACAGACGCTCTGTCTTTCTTTCAAGAGCAGCGTGGAGACAAAACTCAGCCAATCATGTGACTGCTCTGTCACCAAACCAGCCAATCAGGTGACTGCTCTGTCACCAAACCAGCCAATCAGGTGACTGCTCTGTCACCAAACTCAGCCAATCAGATCTCCAGAACTGTCACCTGCAACATCAAAAAGCCAAATCCTAGTTAAACGTGTCATTGGCCAGTCAAAAGTGTTTCCATCTCATCAATATGTTGTATTCCTGTAAAAAGCTCAACTGGCTAGCTAACCAGGAGTGTGTTCCAGTCCACGTCCTTCCAGAAGTACACTTCAATGTGGAGTACTTCGTGCGCTCTGTACTCATTGAGTAGTGCGTGTATTTCAGCGGGGTAGGGTCGTCTCAAACCGAATACTCTGCGGCGCACTGACCGGAAATGACGATCTCAACATGTGACCGCGGCTCGCTACCCGCCAAAACATCTTCTGGAAAAAATGAAAGCAGAGTGGAGACTAGGTTTCCAACGTGGTCGCCTACGATGTTCCTCCTGTTGGCTGGAAATGCACCGGTATGTTTACGTGTTGTTTTATTCTGTTATCTACGTGTGTTTGAGTAGTGCTCGTGGCTCCGCCCCTTCCGCTGCGTAGCCAAGATGGAGGCCGTTGAGTGTGGAAAGTGTGCAGCGCTCCACACTCAACCATCTGACCGTTCAGAGATCAACATCCGGGTCCTTTGAGTGCGCTGCATTCTGCCGTACTTCACAGTGTGAACGCACCATGCACTCAGAGTAGGAAGTGTAAGTACAGAAGTACGCGGACTGGAACACACTGAAGGTTATGAGCTAATGCTACGTAGCAACGGCGTGTCCCAAATGTCATACTACAGCTAACATTGCTAAATATCCACTATACAGTTAGCTAGCCAGTTTGGTAACTAATGATGCTAACAAGCTTCTATGTTCATGAGCTGATGCTGCTACACGTGTCACTAGTAGCATCACTGACTTCCCAACATCCATCCATTCATCAATACTTATCAACATTTTATAATGTTAAATACTACTAAATGAACTGCTAGCTTAACTTACCAGCTTTTGTGACAGTCAGTCAGCTACAGTACGTTCCACACGTCGCCATGGTAACACAAGTATTTACTATATAGTTCGCTAACCAGCTAACAAACGTTGACTTGCTCAGATCAAACCTAAAAGGCCTCGAGCCGATAACCTACAAGAATTCATTCACTGAACCTCACCACGGTTTCTACCACGATGCTATGTTAGCTTAGCATGGCTCATATACCGTCTATAGTGATAACTAATAACAGATTACATCATCATTTAAAGTAAATCTATAAATATCAGGTCCTTGATTTCACACAGCAGCAGCTTCTCTTCTTTAACCGCTGATTTGACTGAGACGGCAGCCCTGTAGCACGTAGCCGGCTAATTAATGACAACTGTCCATTATTACTGTCCATCATCTCATCTGAGTCTGATCTCTGAAAATATAACCACTATATATATATATCTAGCTAAATCTGAATGTTTCTTTATCGTTAATATTAATTTAACAATGAGGTTTAGCTAACGGTCCGTTACTTTATCTACTGAGAGGTGCTTCGCTCTGATTGGCTGGTTTGGAGATGCAGAGGTCACTGGAGGCGGAGCTTCAACTTGGACCCTTCAGTGTGTTTCCTGTCTCTGAGAGCAGCACTGGTGCCGTCTGATTGCACTTCCCCCCCACCCTCTGCTCAGCACTGTCATAGGAATGTAACGCACCCCCGCTGCTGGGTGAGGTGCGCTTGGTCTCCACCACCCGGGTCGCCCGGCGCTCTCTCTCTCTCTCTCTCTCTCTCTCCCTCTCTCTCTCTCTCCAGAATTGTAAAATCACAGTATGCAACACCGTCTGAGTGCAGAGCTCCTCTGGGTTTTACTTCTTGTCCTCTGGATCTGGATCTGGATCTGGATCTGTGTGGATGTTTGGGACTCTCTGCGGGGACGGTACGCTCACCTCCTTTAGTTTTAGTTTTATCTCAAAGCCTGAAACCCTTCAACACTGTTCAGTCTGATCTCTGAGATGTTCAGGAACCATCCGGCCCCGTAGTCTGAAGTCTAAACGAACATGGATATGTTTCCCAAAAATCTTTATTTTACATCATATGTCCGTCCACACTAGAACGTAAAAACCACTCCAAACTGGGCCAGTAGGTGGCGACGAAGTCTACGTCAACGATAGATCAAGTACCCCAGAAGAGAAGATGTAAAGTAGTCATCACGCCTCGTTTTCCATCTGGTGTTACGGGTTCAACAGGAGGAAATGCAGCTCTTTATAGATGGAGAGAAACGTTAGACGAGTCACATTTACGTTTTTTCTAAGAGAAAAAAGTCCGACAGCATATCTAGGAAACATCGGTGTCATGCTAGCTGCGTAACATCGAGTGGTTCGTACGTCTTTTAACAAAATAGTCCACAAAACTGATAAATAGAGCTGTATTACCTCCATCAATCAGAGCTACGAAGACGTCAGTAAAACGTCGTCCTACAAAGAGACGTACAAAAGTAAAACGACATTATTGAGTTTCATCTCTTTGCTTCTGGTCTCTTTGCGTACGGTCCGTTTGTATTCTGACGCAAACGTAAAACAATGTCAACATATTTGAGGTGAATTACCGAAAAAGGAACGGAAGGAGTTTCGCAAACGCATCGGATATCTCCGAGGTTCCCATAGAAATGAATGAACTCGGGGTTGACTCACAAACGTACACAGAGTTTTGTGGAAACGTGGCGTCAGACCTACAGTAGCAGTAAACAAACCGGCAGTCCGCCATCGTTTCATCACACGAAGCAACAAGAGGAATGTGTGAACTGAGGAGATGACGGGTGTTTTTCAAAACCGTTTCACCGACTGAAAACAGGAAACGGAGCCTAAATGTTCACGAGGAGGCGTCACAATATTTCCAGCAGCTCCGGTCTGACCAGTCAGAAAATGTGTCTGTGATGTAAAACAAGAGGTCAGAGGTCAGAGGTCACAAAAACGACACTTCAGAGTGGATGAATGTGAAAACGCTGCTTTAGTGTAGACGAGGAGAACTCTTAGTAAATAGTGCCGTTAGCTGGTCGGCTGCTGGTTTGCTGTTTGACGGCTGAAAGAGGAAGAAGAAGAGATTCACTTTAAGTTTGGTGCCTTTATTGACATTAAATACAACCCTCGGTTAGATGTACTGAACATCCCAGACTGAAGACAGCTGACAGTGTCTGAAGTGGATCCGTTAAACTCACCACTGGAACTCCTGAACTCTCTCCTGCTTTTAAAGACTTCCTGTCCGCGTCGTCTTTAACGCCACCGCCAACGCCAACGCCAACGCCACCTGAATGTGAGGAACTGAACGGAACACGACTGAACATGTAGAAACATTCAGGACGTCGTTGTTTCTCTCTCTCGCTGTGTGAACACTCGGCGGCCAGCGGCCCTCCACACGCACACACGCACACACACACACACACACACACACACACACACACAGGTTTCATTCAAACCAGGGATTTTTACACCAAATGTTTGTGTTAGTGTGTGAGCGGCTTCACCTGCTGCTAGCTGACTGTTAGCATGGTGTGTGAGGACGCCACCGTGTTGGTATTGAATCTGCTTCAGGATCTTGTTGAGTCGCTGTCTGGAGTGTGTTTGTGTGGACAGACTGAGGATCAACAGATGTCACTCATAGGGCTAATACTGTGCCATGTCATCACTTTCATGCCAAAAACAATGATATAATCCGTGTCCCCCCCCCCGGAGGTATATTCCTGAGGAAAGAGAGTCAAGTTATTTGGAGCCGTTGGAGCAGCTGAAGCTGAAGCTCAGATTACAGTCAGCGACCTGCTGCTGCTGCTGACGGGTCGGTTTCAGTCTGCTTAGATTCTGCTTTTATTCTTTAAATCAACTAATCTCATGTTCAGACTCAAACCAGCTGAATGGATCTACTAACTACAGTCAGTGTCCTGCTGCCACTGAAACTCACTAGAGCTCCACGTGTGGATTCATCCGCCGCTGAAAATAGTCCCCAACAAAGTCACCGTTTCCTCCCGTGTGGACTCAACAACAACTTCACCTGCAGTATTCCCAGTTCACAGCGGCTGAAAGAGTGTTTTCAAGATTCAATACTTTATTGCCATAATTAATAGGAATTTCCTTTTAGGGTTACGGCGATGACAATTATTATTTTATTATTTATCAATTCTTTTGTCAAAATAATGTCAGATAATTTAAAAAAAAAAATAAATGTCCAATCCGATTTTTAAATGATGTCATCAAATGTCCAAAACCGAAAAGTATTCAGTTGAAAAAAAAGCTGAAAAATGACTTTAAATTATTGTTTAAATGTTTTTAATGTGAAACATCATTTTCAAATTTGCCGTGCTTCTTTTCCATATAATAAACAAACATAATGTCAAAAGACATAGGAAGAACACACTTAAAAAACTGTAGAATAAAAAAATTTAAAATTAAAATAAGTAAACATAATAATTAAAAAAACAAATGCAATAATAATTAAAAAATAAAATAAATAAAAAGTAAACAATAATTAAAAAAAATAAATACAACAAACAAGAATAATTAAAATAATAAAATAATTAATGAAAGAAAATACTTTAAATTATAAATCAATGAACAATTTGCAGATTAATTTTCCGAGGATTAATTAATCGACTAATCACCTCTATTGTTTGAGTGAGCTCACATAAGGCAAAAACAAATACAGTAAAAACACTGCGACATGAAACAAGTGATAAAAACAGGAAACAGCTTTGTGTGGAAATAATAAGTAAATAAAACTTGTGTTGCCGCGGGAACCGTACGGTGTCTTATGGGCATGACTAATAACAGCACATTGGTGTTTTAGGAGCTACTTCATCATATTTATACGTTATAGGAGGTTCACAGTGTGAGAGACCAGACATCATGTCACCAACATCTCAAAGCTCTGATCTACTTTTGATTTATTGTAATTTATTATCATTTAATTTAACAGTATTCAAGATTAAATAATGCATGAATGAAAATATAAGTCTTAAATACAATCTATGGAGGAGGCAAACATATCTAGCGTTCTAACGTTTGATAAAAACTACGGTGAAATTAAACAATGAAATGACATATTTGTGTTTTTAAAATAGGAACCAATGAGCTCGGAGCTGAGAGCCACAGACAGGAAGTCAGACGGTGTTGAGAGTTGCACTAACATGTTGTTGGTTTGAGTCTGAACATGACATTTATATAAACATGTATAAAATAACACACTGGTTCTTTAATTAAAGGTGGATTCTGGTCTCAATGTCAGTGGGATTTTATTGCCCTGAGTTGTG
Source organism: Sebastiscus albofasciatus (assembly GCA_916701655.1). NCBI lineage: Eukaryota > Metazoa > Chordata > Actinopteri > Perciformes > Sebastidae > Sebastiscus > Sebastiscus albofasciatus. Next base: position 33,660 of record CAKAOI010029003.1, on the reverse strand, counting down.
TCTTTCAGGCAGAGATTCGTCCCAGCCTCAGCAGGGCTACTGTGGGTTTACAGGAACACTTATTAAAGCCTACTAACTTTAGTCTCCTCTTAAAAAGGGACTGCAAGTGGTTGAGGGTGTGCAGGCAGCCTGAGAGGTATCGCTCAGGGCAGGAGAGTCCCACGGTGCTGTTATATTTATGCTAACCTGTGTGAACTGTGTGTGTGAGTTGCAGGTACAGGGAGACTGTATGATTGGTCGACAGGTGTCGCCTCATCTGTCACCATGGCAACGCAGAGAATCTCATCACCTTTTTCTATTATAATAAATGATTTTATAGGATTTTGTTTTTTTTCCTCTTTTTGCAAATGTAAACATTTTATCTGTGGTTTTATTCCATTATTAAATATCGCTGCGTCACGTGATTGATTTTTATGTTGAAAACAGTCGATGATGGTAAACTTTAAATCTGAGAACAACGACGCTCCGCTCTGGGCGTCTTGTTTCCATCAGCAGCAGCAGGACCAGAACCAGAACCGTAGAACCCAAACTGAGCTGCGTTCAAAGTGCTGTTTGCTGCAGCTTCATGTGATTATTTAATAAACTTCATTAAAACAGTTGATACTTGTGTTGATTTGGAATTAAAGTGCACAGAAATGTTATCTCTCCAACCTACAGGCTTGTGTTTGTGGCTGCAAACTGAAAAGTGTCACTGACTTTAATTTAAGTTTATAAAACTAAAGGATAATTTTCATCAATATTTTTCTAAATTTAATATAAAAAAAGAAATTATACTATTTATATGACCAAAGCAACAATATAAAAATGTATTATGTTATTTTAATTTGATAACTGTTTTTACGATTTGTTTTTACATTTGTTGTGTTAACAATGTTTTAATTTTATATTAAAAAATTATAACTAGATTTTTTTAATTTCTTAAATACAAAAAATAACAAACCTAATTTTCATGTATTGTTGTTATTTATATTATTATTATTATTATAATTATTATTATTAATAATATAAGTTCTGCGAGAAAGTGTCAACTGTCACTAGTTTTAATTTGAATTTATAAAACTAAACCTCATGTATGCTTTTTACATTTTGTTAACCTTTTCTTCGTATAATATCATTTTCAATATTAATTCTGTATTTTTTTAAATAAATTTAAAGTTTAATATAATAAAATAAGACTAGTTTCATTAACAGAACTTGAATATATATATATATTCCAATATTTTCTTAATTTTAGACTATTTTCTATTTAATTTTGTTTTTAGATTTATAGTATTTATCGTTTTTATTATTATTAACCAATATCGATTTTTTGAAATACCATAAATATAAAAAATATGCATTAATGCTACATTAAAATGTATGTATTAATATTATTATAAGTAGTAGTACTAATAGTATTTTTTTTGTATGCATATTTTTTGTTTTCCAGTTTTGTTAACCTTTTCTTTGTATATGATTTTTTTTATTTTTATTCAGTGTTTTTATATAAATATATTTTATTTTTTTCATCAGTAAAATCTATCTATCTATCTATATTTATTTATTTTAGATTTTATTCATAAATAAGAGTTAATCCTGAAACACGCCACGCCCCCGTACATCATGACGTCAGCGCTGTCTCGCGTCACGTAACGACGTCGGGGCCTCGTCGCTTCACGCTCAGCGTCTCGAGCTGTCATCATCTCACCGGGAGAGCAGAAGGACAACCGGGAGACCGGGAGAGAGAGGAGCCGCTGAGACGCGTTACTGCAGGTCAGTCACCGGGACGGAGACTCACAGGAGGTCTGGGGGTCTCCGGGGAGAGGACTGGGTCTGGTGTTTAATGACAGGAACGGAACCGGTTCAGTTTAGAACGAACTACCTAAAACCCGCTAAATTACCGCTGACTGACTCTCAGCTAACACAACGACCTGAGACACAGCCTAGCATGTTAGCACGTTAGCATGTTAGCTTGCGGCTAACATGCTAACACACACACATAGTAACCTGTTAGCATGTTAGCATATTAGCACGTTAGCCGCATGCTAACCAACAGACACACCCACAGTAACCTGTTAGCATGTTAGCATATTAGCATTAGCATGCTCATGCTAACATGCTAATGCTAACATGAACTAACAAACATTCGCCCTGAGAGAGACAGAACCTGTTAGCATGTTAGCCGCATGCTAACACACACACACAGTTCCGGTACCGGGGACATTAGCTAGGTCATCTGTCTACAGACGCGCTGAAACTGTCGGTGCGGTGGAAATAGAAGAATAAATAAATAAATATATATATATATATATGTATATATATATACATATATATGAACCATGAAGTTAGCTTCCTCACAGCTAGCTCAGTTAGCTTCCCTTTAGCCTGCTAGCTAAACGTGCTAACGGTAATTAACAGAAAAAGTAGAAGCTAACCAGCTAATTACACAACCTAACGCCTTAGCTGTGCAGCTATGCGGCTAACCGTGGAGCTACAGTGTGCAGAGTGATAATAAGCTCTGTTTGTGTTTTACTCTCTCTGGAGGTTATTTAGTGTGTTTTTAGCAGTAGCTGGTTTATGCAGAGTAAATAATAGTAATAATAACTGGCTCTGTTTGTGTTCTACTCTCTCTAGAGATTGTTTACTGTGTTTTACTCTCACTGCAGATTATTTAGTGTGTTTTTATGGAGAAGTCATTTTCATTTTCGGGAACTCATGACTCGTGAAAGGACAAAGTGAGTGACAGCTGGTGTAGCCAATAGGAGAAGCTGTGGAGTCTTATTTCAGCCAATGAGGGGGCCGGTAGTTAGTAGGGGGCGTGTCCAGGCTGGGCTGAGGGAAGCAGAATGGAGGCAGGCTGGAGGGAGTGGAGACCCAACAAGGTCAAAACATAGCAGCTGAGGGAGCACATGAAGACGGAACTGAGCTTTCTGAGCCCTGATAGACCGGAAATTAATGCTGTTACACTGAGTGCACAACTCAAAAACGCTAGAAATACCATTTTCTTCTGTTATAGCCATTAAACAATGGATCAATCTACCTACGAGCCTGACAAAACATTGAATACTCACAGCAAACCTGCATACATACTAATATCTAATGTTCTCGTAATGTCTGTAATAGTTATGTAATTGTTATGACTGTATTCTACCTACCTGTCCAGAGACTACAGATGGAAAATAGCAATTTGCAAAAACCTGGCACATTCATGGTAGAAATTTGGAGGCATTTACATTCACAACCACACATTTTGTTTGTGACTTGGTTGTGACCTCAGGTGTGTGCAGTGGTAGAAAAAGTATTCAGATAATTTACTGCCGTAAAAGTACTAATACCATACTGTGAAAATACTCCACTACAAGTATTATTAGCCTACTTAAAGTAAAAGTACTGCTGTGTCAGTAAAATGTTCACCTGTCAGTGTTTTCCTTTTATCTATCTGATGTTTCTGGATTAATATTACTGCATTAAAACAGGTAAAACATGAGACAGGTGCTCAGTGTGGGGCGGCTGGGCTGTTAGTAGGTGGAGGACGGTAATAGATAAGAAGGAAGACGGTCCAGATGTTTCTGCATCACATTGTATTTCAAAGAACTTCAATATTTTTGTCAGCTATTGTTCAGTTCCTGGAAGTAGAGAATAGTGCTTTGGCACAACGTTCAGAAACACATTACTTGAACTCTACATGATTAAGGGACATTATTTCAACCTTAAAATCTCTTCATTCAAGTTCATTCCTTTATCTATATATTTATGGATACCGCTTTGCTGGTTGAAAATCGGTAAAGCTTCCTTTGAATGAATCAGACCTCACCCACATAGTTTTGGAAATGAAAACTGCGTTTTTGTCACTGATATCCCAAAACACATCTCTTCCTGTCTCTCTGTTAGCTACTTCAAACAAAGAACGTATATTAATTCGATCCACAAACGTTTGGCTAGCTAGTCGCCCGATGTCTCATTTGATTGGATGAATTTTTGTAAACGCCCCCATGTGCAGGATGTGTCAACTATTTAAAAGCGTTTACAGGAAGAGAAAAGACGGGATTTAATGTTAAATACTGTGAAACTGCTTTTTGACATATATTTGGCATATAACGAGATGAGCAAGATGTCGCTCAATGAGCTTTTTTAGTTTCCTTTTCCTTGTGTTTGAAACGTGAACACAAACCCTCTCTCTCTCTCTAACAGTGTCTCTCTGTCTCTCTCTCAGAGGACAACAGACCAGTGGACGGTGGACGCTTCCTTCCTCTCTGTTCTAGGATTAACCCCGGTGGAGTGAGTTTTTTTATCCCGTCGTCGTTCTGAGGTTGAGGACATCCGGCCCGTCGGCCTGACCACCACCGCCGTGTGCGTGTGATACGTTAAGGACTGCTCATGCATCGTTTAAGGACTTGTGCGGCGCGGTTGCGTCCGCTCACCGCCTCGCAGGCGGCTCAGACTGTCGGCCCACAGCGGCCAATCACAGTCGCCTCCGCAGGTGGCACAAGGACGTTTCAGCCAATCCGGTGCTACACAGCACCGGTGGCCTCGGAGCCGTTCCTGAACGGGACGAGCTCCAACTACGTGGAGGAGATGTACTTCGCCTGGCTGGAGGACCCCAAGAGTGTTCACAAGGTAAGAGCTGTGGAGCCCTCCGCTGGTCTGGAGGGGGACGACATGCAGGGAGGTTTACACGTCAAAGATACACGTACAACATTAATATGATAATCACAAGTTAGCTAATGGTGCTGTGAAGCTTTCAGGGATTCACTGTGCAGTAGATTATATCCCAGAACATTTTATATAAACCCTGGCAGTGGGCTAAAACTACACATCTAAAATGTCCTCTTGCTGTGTTGTTGGCTGCCAGAATCCAGATATCACAGACATTTGAGATGTGATTCGTGATTGGAGGCTCTAGCGAGCTACAATACCAGAGACACGTTTCAGAGACGGAGAGTAAATGATCCTAATAGTTTAGCCTTCTGCTAACAGCAGCTAACGTGAGCCGTTGGCTGCTGTTAGCAGAAGGCTAAACTATTAGCAACCCTTTCTCTCCGTCTCTGAAACGCTTGACTGACTTTACTGAAGGATAGTTAACTAGAGACATCCACAGATTTATACGCCCTCAGTTTATCTTTACAGTGCTGCCGTTGGCCACGGCCGGCTACTTAGCTAGCTTAGCTCGCTAATTCCACCGTGCTGTCATGAAACACAGAAATTGAGCCAAACCAAGTCGCCCCTCATCTGGTGATAGCACGGTGCTTTCCTTCGCTGTGACCAGAGTGTGAGGATGAAGCATTAAGATGTTACTCATTTAGGGACTGGCTAGTTAGCTAGCTACCTTGCCAATTCCACCATGCTACAGAAAATGGGCCCAACAGAGGACAGCGCCGGGTCACGGTCCCTCTGCATCACTCCTCGCCGCTAGGAGACGACTTCACCGGTAGGAGAGCAGGCGTTAGCTAGCTAGCTAGCGTTATCCAGCCGTCTCCTCCTCCTGCAGTCGTCTCCAGCGGCGTAGGGGTCTAATCTGGTCCCGTTGGTTCATGTTAACTTTCTCAACTACCACTGATGATCCTGGAGAGTGAGTGACGGCACATGTTGAGAGAAACTAGGGTTTTATTCAGCCATTGTTAAATAAACAAGACAACAATACTTGCTAGGCAGCGTTAGCCAGGCAGCGTTAGCTAGTCAGCGTTAGCTAAAGTGTTCAGAGAATCATTCTGCCTCCACTTAACGCTCAGCCCACTAAACAACACGTCACGATGGCTACTAACAGAGAAGAGGTTTATTGTATTAAACTTAACAAAGTCAGGCGGTACAAACATGTCCAAGAGACACGGTGCTTAATACAAACAAACTATAAAACAAAACATCATAAATGTACAACATAAGTCATAAATAAAATCCTGTTCACAGCCTTAATATATCTGGAAATGTGTCTCTTGTTAGCTGGTATGTAAAGGGAAAATCCAAACCAGTTTTTCAACTCTGCCCTCCCAGGATGAGATAAACCAACCACACATTATAACTGAGTCTTAAAGGACAACCAGACTAATAATAGCAGCTTGAAGCTCAGTCACATGACCGTCCACAGTGAAGACGAGGGAGGCTGGAGGGCATCATGACCCTCACCTCAAACCAGGAGAATCTGGGGTCTGTTAGTTATTGATCAGTGATTGGTTCCTACAGGGTTAATGGGTCAACTTTGCCCTGGTTGTGCTCAGTGTAGAAAAAACCCACAGTTCCCAGTGAGGAGCTCCCAAGATGTTAACAAGTCAGCCAGATGACAATAGACACCAACAGGCATTTTCCCCTCAATAGGGCTGTGCAATTAATCAAACTTCAATTTCAATGACGGTTTTGGCTTCCAACTATTATGATATCAAGATAATCGATACAAAAGTCTGTTCCAGATAAGAGATCAACTCGTATGAAAGCACCGCCTACTGACCAATTAGAACTCGGTGCGGTGATTGTATGATAATATTACACACATATGAAAAAGTTAGTCATAATCAGACTGAAATCAACACAGTTTAAACTGACATATACAGGAAGGACACCTGGATTTATGCTTTATGGGTGTTTACCTCTTTGAATTATGTTTTTATATTTATTTATTTTACTTGGTCTTGAGTCCGTGTCACACCGCCGGAGACGGGGACGCAGCTGAAAGAAGGCTGAAATAGTCATACACGCTACATTTTAGCCACAGGGTATATAGAAGTGTAATCCATTCATCCATTACACTACTAAAAGTTATTTATATCTAAATGACTATATCTGACTTTTGAGAGTTCCGTTAAATTAATAAATCTGTTAATTTGTGCATTCACACATCTGGAGTTTTTTCTTTTGCCAGCTGTCCTTCCTGCATTTGGCAGCTTCAACTGTGTTACTGTTACTCTGATTAAGTGTTTAACTTCTTCGTATTTGTCTAATATAGTTTCTTACTTGTGTCTCTCTGCCTGTCTGTCTGATGACAGTAGACTTGTTCATGTCTGTGATTGGTCAGATGCTGCAAACACCGCCCCGTTCATGTGAACGCACTCACAACCAGATTGAGAAATCCTGGGTTGATTTACTGAGTTGATAACCAGCGTCATAGGGCCGTTTAGCGTGATCTCGTTTGTTAGGGTTAGTGAAGCCAGATAACGAGAATATACCCCGGGTATGTTGAACTCGCTTCGTAGTACAGGCCTCTGGTAGTGAAGGATCAATTTGATGTTTGCATGTTTTACTGCCTCAGAATATGTTTTCAGTATGTCTGATAACCTGTAGTTTGTAATGTTTGGAGGTGAACATGGAGGTCATATAGAGGAACCTGTGGCTGACACGTGTGTGTCATGTTACATGTTACATGTCCCCGTTGTTATGTAAAGATCTGTGACCTTCCTGTTATCAGCTGGAAGCTCTACATCAGGTCTGAACCCTCGGCCATATTTCGGCCATACTTTGGCATTTTTTCGGCCTTTTTTGAGACATATTTCAGAATTTTTGTGCACACATTTCTGCCTTTTTTTGGAAATTGTTTGGGCCATATTTAGGACATACTTCGGTATTTCTTTCTGACATGTTTTAGACATTTTTTGGACGTGTTTCTGACTTTTTTCCCCAGTTTTTTTTCAGCCTTATTTTTGGACATTTCTTGGCCTTTTTTAGAAGTTAGCATGCAGCTTTAACCGTGATGTCTAGCTCTGCTTTTCCTGTCAATGTGTGAAACCCAAAGTGTTTCCATCCTTTATTGGATGTGTAGTGTTCACCACGCTGGATTTAACATGGGAGGGTGCAAGTCGGTGTGGGAGGATCCCCTCGTGGGACCTCTCCCTGGCACATTAAATACTAAATTCATTGTACTGCAACTCACTGTGTTCAATGACAATATATGTAATCTAATAAATACCTCTTCAGAGTCATTCAAACCCTAATTTTTACTACAACGCAGATTAGTTTCTTTCTAATCTCTGGATAAAGTCCATTTAAAGGAGAATAACGTGTCTGTATTTTTAATAAACTGCCAATGCAAAGTTTTCCCAGTAACCATGAAGGCAGCGGTTTGAAGCTGAAATGGAGTCGACCTGGTTTAGTGTCTGCTCCAGTTTACAGACCGGAGCTGCTGGGAAACCCTTGATTTGGATTATGTGGTGGTTTAACATGTAATGTGTGATCAACAAGAGGCCCAATACGATACACTAACATCTGCTGTTGGTTAAAACACACATCAAATATTAAACATTAAGCAGAACTAGTACATATAATCACTTTAAAAGTTGTTTTTAAACTCAACAAAGTTCTGGTTTTCATGTGCAGGAAGGACTGGTGATGAGTCTGAGCTAGTTTTGGTGTCTCTTAATGTGTCACAGCTCAGAGTTTTCTTGTTGAGTTGGTAATTTTTCCTCGCTAGTGTTGGCATGTGATCAGTTTTGTGGATGGATTTGTATTAAACCAGTCTGACTCGTCCCAGAACAACGTGAAAGGAGTTTCCTTCATTAAACAGAAATATCAACAGAGCTGGAACAAGTACTCCGATCCTTTAGAATAATTTATCTATATACATATAAGTAATATACAGAGTGTAAATACATTTAATGACTATAGCAGGTATAATAATACTATAATGAAAATGTTGAGGAGTATAGCTTTAATACCACAGCGTGAAAATACTCTGTTACAAGTAAAAGTACAGAAGTAAAATCAGCTGAATGTACATGAAGTACTCATTGTGCAGCAGAACGGCCCTTTCCAGTGTTTATTATTATTTATTAAATAAAAATGCTAAAATAGGTCGCCAAATATATACTTGGGCGGCGGTTAGTATCTGGGCGGCCCGCCCAAGTAAAGTCTGTGTGTGAGAAACACTGATTATGTTTCTCATCACTTTTACATTTAATTTTAGGTAGCTGTATAGCAGCTGGAAGGGCTTTTGAAGCAGTTATTTAAAGGGGAAAAAAGACTATTTTTCATGTGAAAAAAGGTTATATATATTAAAGGTTGTTTCATAAAGTTGTCTGATTGAATTTGTGCTCATTCAAAGACAGTGTAATGAAACGCTGAATGACTTTAAAGCAGTTATTTTATATAATGAAGAGGTCTTTGTTTCCCTGGGACAGAAGGAGAATAAATAACAGCAAAAAATAAATAAAACAAAAACATCGGTATCGGCCAAATTGTTATTTTAAACATCGGTATCAGCCCAGAATTTTGCAATTGGTGCATCCCTAGTTATTATTTAACTCTTAATCTGAAAATCAACGAAAGAAAAAATAACATAAACAAACTAACTGATGGAAGCAGCGGTAGACCAGCAACTCCCTTGTTCTGAGAGGTAAAATTACTGCTTTTATGAATGGAGTCTGGTGGCTTTGAAGACAGCGATACAACTGCTTCAGTTCCCCGTTGGAAAGGCTGTCTGACAGCGAGGTAAAGCGGTGCGTACACCTAAACTGATAGAGATTTGTTTTGGTGTCTTTACCTCGCCGTCATACAGCTCTTTCTGACGGGGAACTGAAGCAGTTATAGCTCTCTCTTCAAAGCCACCAGACTCCATTCACAAAAACAGTGATTTTACCTCTGAGAACACGGGAGTATACATACAACCCCAGTTCTTTCAGTTATTTCCAAACTTACTACAGCTAACGTTGACTCAGCTAGTGCTGGCGTTCACATTATTCAGAACCTCGTTGATTATCTTAGAGGAGAGCTGCATCAGGGGAGTGACATGAGGAGAGTGTTTGGTTGTGGTGCATTCAGACGGAGGAATGAGATGTTTACTGGCAGGGTGGAGAGTCTGTGGTTCTTCAGCTCATTCTGGACTCATGAGTCACTGACGCTGTTACAGAGAAAACAGCCTGTAATGATTCTCTCTGAGCCTTCTGACAACAACATGAATGCTGCTTGTTTCTCCTTCAGACAGATAGAGAGAGGGATTAGTTTCAGGAGGTTTACTCTCCTGGTTTAACCTCTCTGGCTCCAGGCTGTCAGAGGGCGGGGTGAAGGAGAAACACTAGTACATACGTCGTGTTGTTGGATCACGTCTGAAGACAAGAATGTTGTTGAGGAAGGCCTCAGTGAGGAGCCTGAGGCTCCATGAATCAACCCTTCATGTTGCTGCTGTTGTTCTCTGTTATTAACATGAAAGAGAGAAGTTCAAACACAACTCTCCTCTCCTTTTTGAATCAGGTATTTAGACTCTTTATCAGCGGATAACTCGGTCTGACAGGACACCATCGTTCATGTCTATCAGTCTGTCTTCATATATGTTTGACGTTTCCAGCAGAAAAGTGGACAGAAATAGTGACTTCCTGTTAGATCTGTAGGCTACTTGCAGTTTTCAGACGTTCAGATTTCTTTTTATTAGTTTGCAAATCTATGTGGAAATGTGTGTGTGTCTGGCGTTGTAGTCTATCCTTTCTTATTCTTATGTCTGCCTTGTAAAACACATAATGAGCACTCCTTTTGATAAGTGCTACATAAATAACCTTCATTGTTATAATTATTATAATAATAATAATAATTATTAAGACTAGTGTCCTACAATCTAGCGTTAAATATTACAATTACACAGAAAGTTGTGTCAAAACTAAGAGCCAATCAGCTCTTTGATCAGGCGACAGCCAGGCATTTCCCATCATGGACACCAATCTAACCAGCATGCATTGCGCGGCGATCTCAGGTCTGACTCATCTGGAACGAGCTTCATCTGTTAGATTATCATCAATATTCACTAAACACCTTTAAACATGACGACACACAGGCTGCTCTTCTTCTATGGTTTTATTACAAATATTTTCTTTTTCTCTCCACCCACTCTCTCCTCCTCCTCCTCTCTCCCCCTCTTCCTCCTCCCTCTCCTTCTCCTTCTCTCTCTCTCTCTCTCTCTCTCTCTCTCTCTCTCTCCCTCCCTCCCCATCTCTCCCTCCTTCCTCTTCTTCCTCCTCCTCCTCCAGTCGTGGGACGTGTTCTTCAGGAACGCTAACGCCGGTGCTCCTCCAGGAGCAGCGTACCAGTCTCCTCTGGGTCTGACAGCAGGTGCTCCTCTCTCCTCTCTGGTGGGAGCTCAGCCCAACGTGGAGAAGCTGGTGGAGGATCACCTGGCGGTGCAGTCACTCATCAGGGCCTACCAGGTACAAACACACACACACACACACACACACACACACACACACACATGCACATTTGAACTACTGATAACACACTGCAGGATGCAGGGCTAAGATGATCTGACACAGTAACACACTCCACATGTGTCATAAAGGGCCAGTTCACCAAAATCACTGGGTGTGAAACTACAGTCCCTATGATGCTTTGGGGGATGTAAACAGGAAGTATAATCTTGGCATGGATTTAGTGAGATCAAAGAGTATAGAAGCAAAGAGGTGGTGTTTGTTTTTTTTCGCTAGATAGTGCTGCGGTAGCGCTGCCGCCATTTTGGACTGAAACCACCACTGAGTCTGTGTCCGTAGATGAATAAAGAGACGTCTGTAAATCAGAGGCTATAAATCAACGTCACTGGATTACTGTGAGACCAAAGGAAACGGATGAAACATGATGATTCTTTTTTGACATAAAGAACCATAGATTTAGACTACTTTAATTTAAAGTTTATTAAAAATCTAGTTAAGTCTGTTCAGTATTGAGTTTTTAGTTTGCTCAGTTTTAAATTGAATCAAATGTTCTCAAAGTTAATTTATTTTCTGGTGATTTTTTAGAACACTTAATCTTGATTATTTGCTTCTTTTTTTCATAAAAACCGAATATGTTTAATTTCCGCTTCCCGCTACATTATTTATGTTTTGATGTGATATTTAACGTGTCTTTTTTCCCCAGAACTTCATGTAACGGAGCCAACTGAATAATGAAACTGTGTTTGTTCTGTTTCTGATATTTTACTGATATTAGTTAAGTTGTGATCTTTAAATTTAATTATTATTTGAAGAAGTTATACCCTACTAAAACACAGTTCTAGTGTGTGTAAGTTATTAATAACCTGTGTGATGTAGTTCAGAGTTTCTCAGCCTGAATAAAGCAGAAAGATAAAAGTATGATTAATAGTTTTAATAATTAAATTGAACGTTTCTGTTTCTATATAATTGGAGCTTCTTTGTGCTCGTGAACATGAAGTTACAATAATGACTTGTCTTTAGTTGTTTGCTGGTTCGTTAAAGGTTGAGAAACCTGATAACTGGTGTAGTCAGTGGAGGTCTTCACTGGTCCCGAGCTGGACTGGAACCACACCAGTACAAAGAGAGTTTTAAACAGGAAACCAGACCTGATCTGAACCTGAACCTGCAGGTAACGGGTCGGATTAAACTGATGACGTCTGATTTAATCAGATAAACCTCTCATAGTGAGACACACAGTAGCTGTTCAGATAAACAACACAGCTCAGTATTAGTTCATCTCCACCAGATTAATTTTAATAATCACAGTTTGATCACGTCCACGTCTCTGACGTCCCACAGCTCCGAGTGAAGCTTTAATCAGGAGAGTCAGATCACACTGATTCTTCTTCTCACACTGATTAGTTTTTATCCTCGTTAGCCGTCCTTCTCAAATCATGACTTTTAAGGCCGTTACACGCCGACTCTGAAACTTTAGTCCATCATTTAAGTTTTCAGAAAAGGTTTCATTTTCTGTCTTGTTGTTTTCATCCAAAAATCCATCAGATCAGCAACACGTCATCCAGAGGAAGCTCTCATGGCCACGTCCCCTTTAGGGGGAAACCAATCCCGTGTCCCTCAGAGACGGTAACAGAGTAAACAGAAGAAGTTGAAACAATTATCCGAAAAATATTAGTAAAATATGTGAAAAAAATTTGATGAATATCCGAAAAATATCCCAACAAAAAAAGTCTGGAAAACATCCAAAAACATATTAAAAGAACAGCTGAAACATATTAGTAAAATATGTGAAAAGGTTTTTGAAAATGATCCGAAAAAATATCAGAAAAATGTTCAAAAATCCACGGACGGTAACAGAGTAAACAGAAGAAGTTGAAACATCCAAAAAATATTAGACAATTATTCAAAAATATTAGTAAAATAGGTAAAAAAAATGCTAAAAATATCCAATTAATAGCCAACAAATATCCGAAAAATATCCCAACAAAAAAATCTGGAAAACATCCAAAAACATATTAGAAGAACAGCTGAAACATATCAGTAAAATATGAGAAAAGTATTTGTGAAAGATGTCCGAAAAACATCTGAAAAAGTTATTAGTAAAATGTGAAGATTTTTGAAAAATATCCGAAGAATATCTGATAAAAATATCCGAAAATATGTGAAACGATTTTTGAAAAATATGTGAAAAAATGTGAAAAATGTCCTCACCCGCTGCGGTTTGTTCTGTTTTACGGATACGGAACGGATATGACGTCACGTTACTCAGACTACAACAATAAAAGTGGTAACTTCCTTCTACCTCCACAGAGACTCAGATGAAGCAGATATATGGATAGTTTATGTGATTATTGATCGGCGATACGGACTCACCGACATAAAGCTGAGGATAATTAGACCATCACATCTGCTGGGCCTGATTAGACTGAATAAACTGTAATCTGGACCCCTCCAGACTCTGGTCCTGGACCTGTGGAGACCTCCAGTAGCCAGCCTGCCTGTCGGTGGTGTTAGTGTGTGATAACCAGGTGTGTGTATGTGTGTATGTGTGTGTAGGTGATGGGGCATCACAATGCCCAGTTGGATCCGTTGGGAATCAGCTGTGTGAATTTTGATGATGCTCCGGTGAATACCGGCTTCCAGGACGTCGGTGAGAACGCCAGAAACTGAGGAAACAAACAAACTGCTTCAGCTTGTGGTGTTAATGTTGCTCTTCCCTCCCACCCTCCCTCTCTTCTCTCTCTCTTCTCTCTCTCTCCTTCCTCCTGCCTCCTCTTTCCTTCCTTCCTCTCTCCTTGTTTTCGTCTCCTGTTTCGACGTCGATCTTTTTCTACTTCGGCGTTCCTCCTCCTTTATATCTTCCCTCCATCCTGCTTCTCATCCTGCGGTTATTTCGTTGCATCTCGTTTGCTCCTCTACCTCTTCACCTTCCCCTTCACTTCGCTCCATCCTCTTCCTCCTCACTCCTCTTCCTCCTCACTCCTTCACCTCCTCCTTCTCCTCCTGTCCCGGGTGGGCTCTGTGCTGTTGTCACTCCCCTGTAGATCCGAGGGCACCATGTGGCCCAGTTGGACCCCCTCGGCATCATGGACGCCGATCTGGACTCGCATGTCCCCACTGACATTATCACGTCCTCCGACAAGCTGGGTGAGGAGCTGAACCCTTAGAACACATGCTCTCTGGTCTCCTGGTCCTGGTCTGCCTCTCAGTCCTCCTCTCTCTAACGTTTACTGACAGTCGGGGAACTTCCTGTCAGCTTAAACTGGAACCTTGTTGTACATCAGGAGAACCTCTTCAACCTCCTCGTGTACAATAAATGTTTCTGAAACTTTATCTAACTTATCATGTTCTCATAAATTTGAAACGATCTTTCTGGAAGCATCTCTGGAACCTTCTTGTTACACAACAAACTCAACCTGTTCAAAGACCTTCTTGTGTTCTTTAAAATCAACTTTCTTGTATAAACTGAATGTTTCTTTCTTAAATCTCATCCTCTTTACTGACGATGTGAAAAACCACCCCTCAGAACCTCAGAACCGGGCTCACGTTGTTCCGTAGGTCAGAAAGATTTTAATTAGATTCACTTTGGCAGAAATAGATTTGGCCCTCAGGTGTTGTGGATTTAATCCTTTTACACCTGGTTGTAGAGGAACAGCTGTGAGATGTTGGCCACAATAAATCAGATATTATTGAAGTTAATTAATTAATGAATTAACAATACCTGATCTAAGCCAGAAGATGGATTTTGCAGATGAGCACTTTACCAGCTTCTTCTTTATGTTTCATTAAAAGTTTGTGCTTGACCTTGAAACAGCAGTTGAGGACACAATTTCACCATAAGGTTCATTTAGTAACTCTTCTGGAGCTTTCAAAACTGGACTTCTGTTCCCAGGGCCAAGAACGTACGACGGCGTGTTAGGGCCACTGTAGGTAAAATAAACATATAAATAAAAATTACGGAGCCGGGGGGGCGATTACCGAATTAAAGTCGTAAATTTACAAGAATAAAACTTGGATATTCTCTGAGATTCAAGTGGTTAATTTACGAAGAAAGAATTCAAAAATTTACGAGAAAAAACTCACAAATTTCTGAGAATATAACTTGGATATTCTCTGACATTAAAGTGGTACATTTACAAGAAAAAAATCGCACATTTATTAAATTAATTAATTTCTAAGTTCTAATTAAGTTCTTCAGAGAATATCCAAGTTTTTTTCTCATAAATGTATGACTTTAATCAGAGTATTACCCCCCTACCAACAGTGGCCCTAATACTCTGACGTAAGAACGAGGCAATGTGGACAAAAAGTACAGAATTTGAGCATCTAAACTCCGTCTGCTGAGGAAGATCATGTGATGTGGTCGTAAGCTCCAGAACAGATCTTGAGTTGAGACACAGATGATCTCTGACCAGTTTGATGCTCCTCTGGGAGACACTTGACCCCAGCGAGATAAATCTGTCAGCAGTACTTGAACCAGTTGTTGTTGAGCTGTTAGCTTTGTGCTAACCGTCCTAGCTGCTAGTTGACTTGATGGCAGAAACCTGCTGCTGCAGTTTGACGTGTTTTAGCTTTTGCTTCTCGTTGTTTGGCTTCTGCTTTGACGTGTTAGCTCTCAGCCGCGACCTCGTTGGCGTGTCGTATCAGTATCTAAAACCAGACTACATGGATGAACTGTTAATGTGTATTTTCCTGTTGGCTCAGAATAGCTTACAGATTTTCTGGACAGTATAATGACAGAAGAAACTCTTGATTTTTATATATTTATTGATTTGTTATCTTATCAGATTGTGTAACTCTGCAGGATTAAATCAGTAGTTTTTTTTAGCTGTGACCTGATCTGTCTCTACTGTCTCTTCCTTTGAGCTCTCTTGGCTAACTAACTGCTAACTAGCTTTAGCTTTGCCTAACTGGACTCTGTCTGCTTTTACTGCGGAAAAAAAAACCATCTGACATCAGCACTGTTCAGTCCCTCACCGTCAGAGTACTCTTTACATCTACGTTTTTACACAAAATGATCTGATACTGATCAGGCTTGTTGCAGGGACAGATTGTGAAACATGTCTTTGAGATCAGACAAGCTGGTTTGTGTATTTAGTGTTTGTAGTGAAAACTGAGGACATCAGTGTTGAGTTCAGGAACTGGTCGCGTCCCCGCTGTGGTGAAGGTGACCTGTGCAGAATGGCTTCCTGTTTGGGAACCCCCTCGGTGCGGGGGGTGGGGTTGGTTGTGGTGTGGCTTCTGTATCCTCAGCATGGTGTTAACTGCATCCCTCGTTCTCCATCACTTCACTCTAAAATCACACCTTATTTAAACCAAACCTCCGGACTTTATCAAACAAATAAGAAGGTGGTGGAGACGCTGAGATGCCGGTGCCGGTGTTGGGCTCTGTGGACAGTTGTGGCAGTGTTGTGCAAAATGGCTGTTTGTGGTGTCAGGTTTGTAAGCGGGATTAATGGTGTCCGGGTGTCTCTCCCTTTGCTGCCCCCTGCTGCCGACCCCTTCCAGACGTGGCTGTGTTCAAGGAGAGGCTGAGAATCCTAACGGTAGGAGGTACGAGAAACGACGACGCTGGTGTGTCGCTGCGCAGTGTTGTGAAGCCAGTAGTTGATTTTGTGTGTGCACGTCACGTCTACAGGAAGTCCAGGAAGTCAGAAACAGAGCCTGCTGTCTGCTGGACTGGACCGATCAGTCCAGCAGACAGCAGCTTCTGTTCCTGGCAGGCTGAGCTCCTGCAGGGGACGATGCACTACAGAACAGGTTAATGCAGAAACGAGAGATATTTCATTTAGTTCACTGTCTTTGCTTTTATCAAACTTGTTTCTACAGAAGTCAATGAATGTTTGGCCTCCAACATCACACAGTCACCACTAACTGCTGAACTAGTTTTTTATAATATTAAAAACTAGACTAAACATAAAAACAAGGACCTAAAAAAGGATTTATGATGTTTATATAAATGTTTAGGGATACAAATATTATTTTGGCATGCATGACTTAAAACATTTTCTTTGTTGACATAATATAAGTTAAACTTAATTGATCACAGAATATAATAATATGATGACTTGTTTATTTAATATGGATCATGGCCGATACACTTTATATCGTCAGTATCGCTGCTAATCAGCGCATTGGGTCCCTCCATACATTGATCCCATGCTTGAATAGTGTGATTTACATTATAAACATTTTATTTCACCAAGAAATTCAAATAGACCTGATATATTTCACTATCATGAGCAATATTTCTTTTCTTATTTTAGTAAATTTATCCTACTTTTATTGTTATTCTATTAGGCACTCGTGTTAGTATTACTTCTTGTACATTTTTTATTTATTACTCTATTGTTTTTTATTCTTATGTTGTAATTTTTTAGCAATCTCTGGCACAACAATTTCCTTTGGGATTATTAAAGTTCTATCTTATCTTAAAGCCTCGTGGAGAGAAAAGTCTCCTGGCCGAGACAGACTAAGAACACAGAAAACAAAATATGCCACAAAATCATTTCTAATACAATCATATAAAAGATATCATCTTTAAAACAACCCAAGAGTAGGGATGTCATGATACCACAAATTTAGTAGTCGATACAAATACCAGTGAAGTTTCACAATATTCGATACAGCGGTAAAAAAACAAAAATAAAACAATGATTGTACTTCAACATCCACTCCTTTACTCCTTTGCATACTAGCGATTTTATTATTAATCCCTGAAAATCCGCCTCAAGTTTCTCACCAAAAACTAAAGTACATGAACGCATCATGATAACGTTAGAATTTACCTTCGCCCAATACTAATTGTTACTGAATAGTGCGTGTAAACAAACTTTTTATGATGCTAACTTGATTAATTAAAAAAACAGTTGGCTTAAATGTGATTTAGACACAAACAGACTATTAATAAATTAAAGCATCTCTTTAATTAAATGAATATTGAGCATCGCTTTATGTTTCCCCCCTAAATAAGAGTCTTGGTTTCGAGATCAGTGTTAAGCTGTGAGGTGGTGAAGGCTGACTGTTCTTAACTTCTGTGTAAATATTGTGTTTATTTTGTGATATCAGACAGTGAAACAAAGTGAAATATCCCTTTAATGCCTCAATACACAGGAAACATTCAGAGGAAATTCACAAATACACAGCTAAATGTACAAATGATGACGTGCTGCCTCCGACCTCTGACCTCCTCTGAGCGTCTCCTGTGTGTTCAGGCTGGTGTAGTTAGCTCCATTAGCTCGTAGCTGCTGCTAGCTCCCTGCTCTGTCCAGTAAACAGTAGAACAGATTGTAGATGAGTTCTCTCTCAAAGTTCACACGGAGCCTGCAACGTGATGTCTGGGAATTATGTTTAACTGTGGCCATAAAATAATGAAAGTGTAGGTGGTTCAGGTGAAACATTCAACACTTAATATTATATTAATTATAATACTAACTCTTTCTAGAGCCGAAGGCAAAACGACGGCTCATAATGACTCTGAAGTATTTAACGTCAGGAGCTTTAATTATGTTTAATTTCTGATTTTACTGTCGGTAAGAGTTTAAAGTTATAACATTCAATCATAGTTTTTTATAATAATGTGATAACACTTTATAATAAGCATCATTTATAAATGGAAAATTGATAGTTAATTAAAATTGAGTTAATAGTTATTCTACTGAACTCAACAAACTGAAATTATAATTGATAGTTTAATAATTCTATAATTTATGTTATTTTAACAGTTTATTGTTTCACAAAAAATGTTATATTTTATATTATAAGTATTTGTTAGCGATAACAAAATTATTTGTAAACCTTAAAGTAATTGTTTGTAAAACGTCTATAAACATTACATAGATAGATATTTGTAACACTTTGTTAATGGTTAATAACTGGTTTATAAACCATCTTTTAACACTATTTGGATGGATATTATAAAGTTACAACTGATTATAATACGTTGTTAAATGGTTAAATACTTTGTATAGCATCTCTAAGCATTATTGACGTAGATGGTTAATACGACACGATGGTTAAAAGACGACAGTAAACTGTATTTAATTAATGAGCGGTGTTATTCCAGTTTCAGCAGCTTTTAAACACACAGTCAGTTTGTTTTTAGTTTGTGGCCGTGCATTTGAAAATAATTTCCCCGACGTCACATTTTAAGTTTGTCCTGCAGCACCGGTTGAAATGTTCCTGTTGGTGATGAACTTTTATTCTGAAAGGTTTCAGTGCTTTTGTAAAAAGTAAAAAAAAAAAAATGAAAGAAAATGTTATTTTTCAATCGGCCAGAATGCTGTTTGAAAAACGCATTTTTAATCTCAATTTGGTTAAACGTGAAATAAATCCCTGGTTTTAAATGTTCAGCCTGTGTATTTAGCGGTGTTAGCTTGTTGTTAGCCTGTATGATGTTTCAGTGCTGGAGGAGCTCTTCTTCTCTCTCTGTTTTAATCTCTTTCAGCTCTTCTTCTCTCTGTTTTCTTGTATCGGGCTCTTATACAGTTTTAGTCTCCGTGTGTTTTTAAAATGAGACCATATCAGTAGTTACTAACATAACTGTAGTTCTGACGTAGTGTGAGACACCGCGCTGCTTTTCTCTCATCTGTACATCATCAGGTGTTATTGTCTTCAGCTCAGGACTGCACTCATTGCAAACTCATTACCAGCGCATTACTAGCTCATTGCAGCTCATTGCTACCTCATTGCTACCTCATTACTAGCGCATTGCCACCTCATTGCCACCTCATTGCTTTGCAGCTCTTTGCAGCTCATTGCCACCTCATTGCCACCTCATTGCTTTGCAGCTCTTTGCAGCTCATTGCCACCTCATTGCTTTGCAGCTCTTTGCAGCTCATTGCCACCTCATTGCTTTGCAGCTCATTGCCACCTCATTGCTTTGCAGCTCATTGCCACCTCATTGCTTTGCAGCTCATTGCCACCTCATTGCTTTGCAGCTCATTGCCACCTCATTGCTTTGCAGCTCATTGCCACCTCATTGCTACCTAATTTCCAGCTCTTTGCAGCTCATTGCCACCTCATTGCTACCTAATTTCCAGCTCATTGCCACCTCATCGCCAGCTCTTTGCAGCTCTTTGCAGCTCATTGCCACCTCATTGCTTTGCTACCTCATTGCCACCTCATTGCTTTGCCAGCTCATTGCCACCTCATTGCTTTGCAGCTCTTTGCAGCTCGTTGCCACCTCATTGCTTTGCCACCTCATTGCCACCTCATTTCCAGCTTATTGCTTTGCTACCTCATTTCCACCTCATTGCTTTGCTACCTCATTGCCACCTCATTTCCAGCTTATTGCTTTGCCACCTCATTGCCACCTCATTTCCAGCTCATGGCCAGCTCGTATTTGACAGCCTGGCTCTTCCACAGGTTTTCTTTTATAACATTAACTTTAATTATTTACAGTTGAATGTGGGAATTTTTATTAGGGATTACAAAGAAAGAATAAATACAGATGGAGCTGTTGGATGTGATGACAAACATCACGTTATAGTCTCACTCATTTATTCTATCGAGTCAGCTGACGTCCTCGTCTTTGCCACCACGTTCCCGGTGGCGTTTTTTTATTTTGGTGTAATAAAAAACCTCACGATATGTTTCCAACAGGATTGTCGCCATGCCGTTGAACTAGTTGACCTCCATTGTTCTTGGCGTATCCTTCTCCAGCCTTCGTGTTGTTGTGTTTCAGAGTTCGACTTCCTGTCACAGTTTAATGTCGGCTGCAGACGAGGCGGTAAACATCAGAAACCCGTCAGCTTGTGTCTGTGGAGCTGGTTGTGAAAACGTTTTTTAGCAGAGAAGAAGAAGAGTGTTGTCCTGTTTTATGTTTCCTCACTACCTCTCCTATGAGGAGGAGGCGAGGAAAGGAAGTGAGGAAAGTGAATGAGCGGCAATCTGTCTGCCTGCTGTCTTTAGAGAGGCGCTGCTTCTTGATTGGCTGGCTTGGCTGTCCGTTGTGTGGTTGGTTTGTGACTGCAGAGTTGCGCCAGCTCTCTGATTGGCTGATTGAGCTGTCAGTCTGCCCGGCTCAGCCCTCTGATTGGCTGATTGAGCTGTCAGTCTGCCCGGCTCAGCCCTCTGATTGGCTGATTGAGCTGTCAGTCTGCCCGGCTCAGCCCTCTGATTGGCTGATTGAGCTGTCAGTCTGCCCGGCTCAGCCCTCTGATTGGCTGATTGAGCTGTCAGTCTGCCTGACTCAGCCCTCTGATTGGCTGATTGAGTGAGGAAACATTTAAGGCGGTCTTGTCGTCAGAGTCTGAATATTCTTCCCAACACAAACACAAAAACACCTCCTCTACTCTCTCTCTCTCTCTCTCTCTCTATCTATCTCTCTCTATCTCTATCTCTATCTCTATCTGTCCTCTCTCCTTCATAACACATCCTCCTCTAACTCTCCCATAATCAGTTTGAAGTTATAAGATAACCCATTAAATGACCATAACCCCCCCCAACATGTCACTCATGTTCATCGGCGCTGTCATGGACACATCGCTGCTCTCTCTGAGGTCAACTGGAGCTTTTTTATTTCTGTTTTATAGAGAGACGAAGCCCCGCCCCTTCTTGTTGACCACCATTATTTGTCTCTGTTGACTACCGTTCATATTTCTTCTGAAATAATGTCCCGTAGTGGTCCACCAGAAGGGGGCGGGGCTTCAGCTCTCTATTAGAGTTTAAACAAGCTGGAAACTGGGAGACGTGGGGACACTTGACCCTCGGTCTTGTCTTCCAGGAGACCAGCGCTGACACACAGGGGTCAGCAGAGGTCAACCAGTCAGGAAGTGGCGGAGGTCTGGGTGACGTCAGTGCAGAGATCATTTGAGGTTTCCAGCTCTGATCAGAATTAATTAATTCTTCACATTATTATTATTATTATTATTATTATTATTATATTAATTAATTTCAGTACTTTCAAAAACCATATAAACTCTTTAAACATCAATATTACCTGTTAGACTCATACAGATGTTTGAGGGCAATATTAGTTTACATTTATATATATATATACACACTTTATATATATATATATATATATATATATATATACTTTATATACTATATTTGAGGGCAATATTAGTTTACATTTTTATATATATATATTATATATATTTATACATATATATTTATATATTTATTATATATATATTATATATATATATATATTAATTAATTAATTAATCATGCATTTTTTTATCTGTTCTAAATGAACCTTAAAGGGAGATTTGTCAAGTATTTAATCCTCTTATCAACATGGGAGTGGACAGATATGCTGCTTTATGTAAATGTATGTATATATTTATTATTGTAAATCAATGAACAACACAAAACAATGAAATAAAGTGAAATGAAAACAAAGTTGCATTAATGCATTAAAGAAATTAGTGGCGTAATGAATTTGCGTTATCGCGTTGACTTTGTCAGCCGTGCTGCTCTACTGTTTCTCTGCTCCGATGCCCTCCAGACTCCTCCACGTCCAGACGGGTTAAATATTACACCGTTTATAGTCTGATGATGCAGCTCAGTTTGAAACCGCTGACCCTCCTTTGAGCTGACGTTGTCTCAGTCCAGGTAGACCTTTTAGTCCACTGATCCTGGTTCTGTTCTCAACACTGTTTAGTCAGACTTTGAATCTATTTTCTATTTCTGTTGTCTGGTGTTATTATATTTCTCCTCTTATCTGGAGATCTGATGTTTAGACTGAAACATGTCTCTGATAATCAGAGTAATAACGGACTATCAGCAGACTGATCCTGAGCTCTGTCATGTTACTAATTAATGACACTAACGATGTCTCTCCTTACTTTTATTCTTTACTCATACTGAACCCTCAACTGACCCTCACCCCGTCCTGCTTGTTGTTAAACTGTCTGTCACTCTTCTTCTGCTCCTCTCTGCATGGTTATTGTTGCTGCATGTTGTGTTTATAATTCATATTCATTCGTTCATTACTAACTCATACATGCATGTTTTCATGTGTCCATGGCCTGTTTGTGTGTCTGTCCATCTCTTTGGTGTCCCCCTCCCTCCGCCCTGCAACCTTTTCTTACCTCCTTCCCTCTCTTTTCCCTCCTCCTATCCCTCCCCTCCCGTCCTGTGGTGCATCATGGGACGTGTAGGCTTCTATGGTCTGGATGAGTCCGACCTGGACAAGGTGTTTCGGCTGCCCACCACCACCTTCATCGGAGGCTCAGAGACCGCCCTGCCGCTGAAGGAGATCATCCGGCGCCTGGAGGTAAACTCCAACATACTGAGTATCTGATAGTTGACTCCAGAGTGTGAGCGTCTGGCTGGAGGACGCTACCTGTACAGGTGATACTCCTCTCTCTCTCTCTCTGTTGGTCAGATGGCGTACTGTCAGCACATCGGAGTGGAGTTCATGTTCATCAACGACCTGGAGCAGTGTCAGTGGATCAGACAGAAGTTTGAGACTCCAGGAGTGATGCAGTTCGATCTGGAGGAGAAGAGGACGCTGCTGGCCCGCATGGTCCGCTCCACCAGGTACAACAACACAACACACCTCCATCTACAGTCCAGGACTGTGAGAGGAGTCTGCAGGTTTAGAGGATGCAGAACCGTCAGTATGAACCTTCGATTGATGCTGATAGTTGTTGTAATCCGTTATTTTAGGTTTGAGGAGTTCCTGCAGAAGAAGTGGTCTGCTGAGAAGCGCTTTGGTCTGGAGGGCTGCGAGTCTCTGATCCCGGCCCTGAAAACCATCATCGATAAATCCTCTGAGAACGGGGTGGAGAACGTCATCATGGGCATGCCTCACAGGTAACACACACACACACCTGTATATATACTAGGGATGCACCGATGACACTGTTTTTCAGACCAAGTACAAGTACTTACATTTGGGTACTCTCCGATACCGAGTTCCGATACGGAGCTGGAGGGTGTGAGCGACACACGGCAGGCTGGGGAGTCCCGCATACGAGGCGCTGCGCTGCCACCGGCTCTAGGTCGGCTCGGAAAGGCTCGGGGTGAAGGTGGCTCGCGGCCGCAGCTTTACAGCGCTCCCCGCCCGGACCTCGCCGCACCGTGACGGGGCAGGACTGTCCTCAGTGCGCCCCGACCGCGTCGTGCTGCCAGATCGGGGCTCGGCCCACTTAAAAGGTGCCAGGGGTCTGCGGCGATGTCGGCAACCCACCCGACCCGTCTTGAAACACGGATCAAGGAGTCTAACGCACACGAGAGTCAGAGGGTGCAAGCAAAACCCCGCGGAGCAACAGAAGTGAGGACCGGTGCGTGCCAGCTGAGGTGGGATCCCGGCCCAGCAGAGTCGGGCACACCACCGGCCCGTCTCGCCCGCACCGTCGGGGAGGTGGAGCGTGAGGACCCGAAAGATGTTGACGAGAGGTCAACGTCACGCTGCTGTAATGTGGTATCAGTGTCGTTGTATCGGAGCCGTTTTGCGAGTACGAGTACATGAGCACAGTATCAGACCTGATACCCGGTACTGGTATCGGTATCGGTGCATCCCTAATTTAAACAGTATATACACACACACCGTCTGCATCCCTCCCTGTTTCACTCTCTCCTCGTTCTTCTTTCAGGGGGCGTCTGAATGTTTTGGCCAACGTGATCCGTAAAGAGCTGGAGCAGATCTTCTGTCAGTTTGACTCCAAACTGGAAGCAGCTGATGAGGTAACTTACCTGCTCGTAGTACCATTACTGCTTCTACTACTGATCTCTGCTGCTGCGGAGCCGTGCCACCTGTGCCTACATGTACCAGGATGCATTGCACGCGAGCACATTGGTTCTTAACATTACCCACAATGCTCTGATGAAGACAGACGGCTCTCAGTCTGAATCCTGTGCTGTGGTTGCTCCTCCTCAGGGCTCTGGAGACGTGAAGTACCATCTGGGGATGTACCATCGTCGTATCAACCGCGTGACCGACCGGAACATCACCTTGTCTCTGATGGCCAACCCGTCTCACCTGGAGGCCGTGGACCCCGTGGTGCAGGGGAAGACCAAGGCCGAGCAGTTCTACTGCGGAGACAACGACGGCAACCGGGTGAGACGGAGACACCGAAACTCAACACTCAACAATAACAACAGATTCTAAACCTCCTGCAGCTGTCTGTGATCTATCTATTAGATCTATCTCTAGACTATAGAGCTAGAGGATCTATCTATTAGATCTATCTCTAGACTATAGAGCTGGAGGACCTATCTATTAGATCTATCTCTAGACTATAGAGCTAGAGGACCTATCTATTAGATCTATCTCTAGACTATAGAGCTAGAGGACCTATAGAAGTGACTGTGACTGTGTCTGTGTTCAGGTGATGTCCATCCTGCTCCACGGAGACGCAGCGTTCGCAGGTCAGGGGATCGTCTATGAAACCTTCCACCTGTCTGATCTGCCGTCCTACACCACGCACGGCACCGTGCACGTGGTCGCCAACAACCAGGTAACAGACACACACACACACTCTGATGAACAGGCCGATGATAGATGACGTGACGCCGCTGTGACCTCCCGTCTCACAGATCGGCTTCACCACTGACCCCCGTATGGCTCGCTCCTCGCCGTACCCCACCGACGTGGCCCGCGTGGTCAACGCTCCCATCTTCCACGTCAACGCCGACGACCCCGAGGCCGTCATCTACGTCTGCAAGGTGGCTGCTGAGTGGAGGGCCACGTTCCACAAAGACGTGGTGGTCGACCTGGTCAGTTTAACCCCTCGAGGTTCAGTCCAGACGCTACAGACACCTGTGACCCTGAGAGACGTTTACCTGTCTGTCTCTCTGTCTACCTGTCTGTCTGTTTACCTCTCTCTCTGTCTCTGTCTACCTGTCTGTCTGTTTACCTCTCTCTCTGTCTCTCTCTCTCTCTCTCTCTGTGTGTACCAGGTGTGCTACCGGCGGATGGGTCACAACGAGATGGACGAGCCGATGTTCACTCAGCCTCTGATGTACAAACAGATCAAGAAGCAGAAACCGGTTCTGCTGAAATACGCCGAGAAACTGATCGCAGAGGGAGCCGTCAGCCGGCAGGAGTACGAGGTGACAACACTCTACTACTCCTCTACTCCTCCTCTACTCCTCCTCCTTCTTCTTCTACTTCTCCTCCTCCTCTTCCTCCTCCTCTTCTTCTGCTTCTCCTCCTCCTCTTCCTCCTCCTCTTCTTCTGCTTCTCTTCCTCCTCTTCTTCCTCTTCCTCCTCCTCCTCTTGTTCTTCTTCTTCTGCTTCTCCTCCTCCTCCTCTTCCTCCTCCTCTTCTTCTGCTTCTCCTCCTCCTCTTCTTCCTCCTCCTCCTCCTCCTCTTGTTCTTCTTCTTCTGCTTCTCCTCCTCCTCCTCTTCCTCCTTCTTCTGCTTCTCCTCCTCCTCCCCCTTAATAACTAGACTGGACGTTGTTGTTCGTCCAGTCTAGTTATTAAATGTTAAATATCTGACTGAATAAAGTCTCTCTGTGTCTCTGTGTGTGTGTGTGTGTGTGTGTGTGTGTGTGTGTGTGTGTGTGTGTGTGTGTGTGTGTGTGTGTGTGTGTGTGTTTGCAGGA
>CAKAOI010029001.1:0-64812 GCA_916701655.1 Sebastiscus albofasciatus | reverse complement strand
CTCTCCTCTCCTCTCTTCCTCTCCTCTCCTCTCCTCTCCTCTCCTCTCCTCTTGCTCTCCTCTCCTCTTCAGGCAGACATGTCTTTGATCCTAGGATCCCACGCCTTTCACCCCCCTCTCCAATCCTCTCGGGGTCTTATTAACAGACACGCAGTTCTCATGTTTTATTGCCTATGATAAAACCTCGCCTCTGATCTCTCATTACAGGCCGGCTCTTTGGAAATGGGCCCTGCACCCTTCGGCTTAATATTGCCTGTAATGGGGCAAAAAGCTAAATGCACAATCTGAATGTGTCGGGCACATACCGGGTCCCTGTGCATTAATAAGCCATCAGCTCATCCTGGGTTTGGCCTGATTCTGGTCTCTCTGCAGATTTGACATGGGAATACAGTGGTTTCTGCCTGTAAAGTGTGCTGTGGTTTTAAATAGTTATCATATTCACACTTGTAACTACTGCATATGCACACATGCAAACACACTGACACACATATACAAGCATACACTTACATGTGCACATTTATTCATATGCAAATGTACACACGACATGTGCGCTGGATGTGTGCACAGAAACAGAAGTAAAAACTCAGGCGGGTGTGTCTTACATGTTTTCAGAAAATGTCGTACATGATGTATTTCATGCCAAGTCTGTCTTTCCCCTCTCTGGGGGAAACAGCTATACTCTTTCAGTCTCTGTCACGCGTCTTTCCGGTCCCTCTGGGCGACATATAATGACAAGAGACCGCTGGCTTAAGAAACTACTGTTGGCTGTCTTCTTCCTTCCTGCTCCTTTTACGTCCCCATAGGTTTTGATTTTATACATTCATAGGTCATACATGCATGAAACAAGTACAATTATTGTTCAATTTAAAGGAAGGTCGTCCGTCAGGTGGCCTGATCCCATTATTTCCTTTTTTCTTTAAAGCAGAACACTGTCCTGGTACTGCAGCATGGATGAGGATTATATTGGACTTCATGATACAGATGGCAATATTTTATTTTATCATCTCTATTCCTGTTCATGAGTAAAAAAAACAACACTTTTCTTATCCTGTACTCTATTGTACACTATTGTACTGTGTTGTATTCTGTATTTTGTATGTGGCTAGATCATAGACTGCATATAAGAAGTGGACGTCACTCGTTGGTTTGTGGACTGCCGTTTTGAAGCCTCGTGTTCAGCATTTTGGCCGTCACCATCTTGGCTTTATTCAACCAGAAGTGACACGAGAGGGTGGAGCTTTGTACAACTGAACGCTGGATAAGACAATTTAATGCGTCCAAAATGTTACAATTACCTTTCATGAACTGAAAACACACTGTGAAAGGGTTAATGTTCTAAGACGAAAAAACTCGTACAACTCCCAAACTGGACAACGCCGTGGTAGCGACCTGTCAATCACAAGGTTACCACAGGTTGTCTATTTGACTCTAAATGGGAACATAATTTACTAAATGTTCATCATGCACATCATGCTGTATTGAAGAAGACTTGAAACTAGCTATTGAGACCATAAACTCCATTTTCTCACTGACTTCTATACAATCAGACTTCTTTTTGCAACCCGAGGAGTCGCCCCCTGCTGGCTATTAGATAGAATGCGAGTTCAAGACACTATTGGCTTCACTTTTCAGACCCGGAGGTTGCCCCTTGGGCTAGATCTGGCCTAACAGTGTCAAAAGAAGGCTATCCACCCATCACTACTAAAATGTTCTTTATTCAATACTAACCACAAAGCTAATGGCAAGTTTTTCTGCAGCTGGTATCAGTAAGACGATAGCAGTTATCATGCTGATTCAACACGATGAGAGTTCAGGTGGATGGCAATCCAAAAAAAAGTGATAGGTCACACTAAGTGTTTATATGTACATCCCAGTCCCACAGTACAATGAAAGCTACCCGTCTAAAACTAGAAACCCACATAGAGTGCAAAGGGACAGGAGGATGTCCCACACCTCATTTAAAGGGTAAAATGGTCCATAGTGAGACCAAGACACATCTGGATAGTGCATGTGTGTGTGTGTGTGTGTGTGTGTGTGTGTGTGTGTGTGCGTGCAATCAGTCATCCTTGATGATCCTCTGTTGACGCCCTTGTTATCAACCACTTGCCTGCACACAGCTGCCCCTCATTTACTAATTAGCCTCTCAGTATATAGAGGGCAGATTTACACATGCTATGCCAGATAGTTTATGACGCCTAATGTTGTAGCTCTAAGAGCCATTACGCTCTACCTGTTACGTGTGGCATCAAATGCTAATAGCTAATTACTATTTGCTTTTTGCAAAATTCCTGCACATTAGCCAAAAATATTTTTACGTGACAACTAGGGCTGCCAATCGATTAAAATTTTTAATCACGATTAATTACATGATTGTCCATAGTGAATCGTGATTAATCACAAATTAATCACACATTTTGTGTCTGTTCAAAATGTTCCTTAAAAGGAGATTTATCAAGTATTTAAAACTCTTATCAACATGGGAATGGGCAAGTATGCTTGCTTTATGCAAATGTATGCATATATTTATTATTGAAATCAATTAACAACACAAAACAATGACAAATATTGTCCAGAAACCCTCACAGGTACTACATTTAGCATAAAAACATGGAAAACTCAAGCCCAACAGGCAACAACAGCTGTCGGTGTGTCAGTGTGCTGACTTGACTATGACTTGCCCTAAACTGCATGTGATTATCATAAAGTGGGCATGTCTGTAAAGGGGAGACTCCTGGGTACCCATAGAACCCATTTTCATTTACATATCTTGAGGTCAGAAGTTAAGGGACCCCTTTGAAAATGGCCATGTCAGTTTTTCCTCACCATAATTTAGTTTAAGTTTGGAGCGTTATTTAGCTTCTATCGCGACAAGCTAGTTGGTACCAATGGATTCCTTATGTTTTCTAGTTTCATATGATGCCAATATCTTCACTCTTTAAAACTGAGCGCGCGGCAACCTCCAAAAGATCGAATAGCGGCCGAGCCCAACGTATTTTAAAGAGGTTAATCAAAAATCACAAGTTGCGTTAAAGAAATTAATGTTGTGTTAACACGCTATTATCGCATTAATGTTGACATCCCTAAAGACAACTCTTTTTGTAGAAAATAGAAGGGAAAACGCAACAAAATCAAAGATGGATCCATTCCATTTAGGTGTGCCAGTACGGCACAGAGCCTATCTAATGGATCACAGCCAACAAACGAGTTATAACTTGTAAATTAGTGAGCTTTACAGGTGCTGGTAGGAGGATTTTGTTACCTTCGGACAGACCTAAGATAGCTGTTTTCCCATTTCCAGTCTTTATGCTAAGCTAAACTAATCGTCTCCAGGCTCGAGCTTCATAGTTGATGGAGAGATAGAATGAGCGGTATAGATCTTCTCACCTAACTCGGCAAGAAAGAAAATAAGCGTATGTCCCAAAATGTTGACCTTTTTCTTTAACGTTTAGTTTTATTGTTATTAATGTTGTTAGTTCCACCTGTGTTTCACAAATGTCCGAGGTCTGATGAACGTTCAGCATGTTAGCATTTGTTTGTTCCTCCAACTTGTTTACTTCAGCTCTCATCAATTTGGGAGGATTATACAATCACAGTCCACAGTTTTATTTGGTGAGCGCTGTTGGGTGATGACCTTACAGAACAATGAACTGAGAGAATCTGTTGTGGTGTTGATTATTAGTGGTATCGGCAGTATAAATCCCATCAAAATGACAGGGAATCACTCAATTCAGTATTAACACAAAAATATAGCTTAATGGAGCTTTAAACGTGTTTATTGTGGTGTGAAAATTGGCTAACAGGCTTTTCCATTTTAGTGTGACTTTAATATCGACAGACTGCGAGCTCCTTATTGTATTTCAAACATATTATTTTTCCTTGTGGTCTGGCCTACTGTCAATCTGCCAGAGGGAGAGGAGAAGTAGAGATGTGAGGAATAATTAACAGGATATGACAGGCTGCTTCCTCTGAGCGTTTGCTCCTGGTGTTTGACTGACCAGAGCGTGAGGGTCACACTTGTGTTGCCTCTGTCTTTTCTCTCTTTTCTTGTCGCCATTCTTATTCTTTGGAATTGCTGGGAGTCGGAGCAGCATAAAAAAAGATGACACACAAAGGTCTGAAACCCTAAAAGAGTTTGATACTTGCTTGGATGTGAGCTGTGTGGTCCTGTTTGTTTCGCGAGGAGAGTGGCAAAGAAGAAATTCAAAGCCGCAAGGCTCTTTCAAACGCAAACCCACACTCCCCGTGTCCCAGCAAGCCTCTCTGCTCCTCCTTTTATGCGCCTTGTTCAAACACAGTCCACTGCTACGGCTTATCTGTTCTTCTGCAGGTATTGCTGACTTGTTTGTTGTCGTTGTTGTGGGTTTTTTTCTCAAAGGGAATAAAAGTAATTGATGGTGAAAGGCCACTGAGAAGTCCCTCACCAGCAACACCAGCACCACCCTCCCAACACCAGCAGCTAATTGTCTATCCCCCTGCTCTTGTTGTGATGTATAAGGTCCCCAGCTCTGAATAAGTACCTGCGTAATGTTTTATCCTTTGGAAAATATCTCATAATTCATCATTATCACATTTGCTTATATGCTACCAAAAGCACAGTGCAATATCACTGGAGCTGTGAGCTAAAAACAAATAAGTAAGCTACACCGCAGATCCACTCTCCTTAAGATTTTTTTTCCGCATCTTTCCTTTGATTAATAAAGGTAATTAAATCAGGGAATAAAACACATCCATAGAAGAGGGCTTGGCTTTAATTATTACTGCTGGCACTTCGCAGTCCGAGCAGCACAATAAAGTCAGGGAACCTGAAGACTTAATTAGAAGGGGTGCCATATTTACAGGCGCCCACCCGTCCACTGCCACCTGAGATTTGCTTGATTGCAGTTAGATTGGAGAAGAAAATGAGAAATAGAGGTGGTGTGGGGGGCTTTAGTCCCACAATTACTCCCTGGCTTTCATTAGGCCAGTGTTGTGATATGAGGGCATATCTTAGTAGCATCCGCATCACCCCTGGGCCCTCGAAATTTATAGTCACACACAATAAGGGAGAGTCATTCCCAACCAGCAACACACACATGTATAAGATAAACAATGAGGAGTACACAGATGCTTGACACACCTCGGGGACATGTCATTTTGACTTTGTAAAGTGATCTCTGGACACACACACACAGCTATAGTCATATGCACTTACACACATACTCAAAAAGGCACACACAAGCAAACACACCCTCCCATTTTTCTCAAGTTATTACATGTGTTATGCTAATTACTGTACCTTAGCCGCTGGCCATCACTAGCTGTAGATAATTTCACCCTCCCTTCCAGGCCAGCAATCTCTGTGGTGCGTGTGTCTGTGTTTTCATTTATGCATACATGCATTCACTGGTGCTCATTCAAAGCACACAAAGCTTCTGTGCATGTGTATCATTGTGTTTTGCGTGCCTACAGGTGTGTCTGTGTGAGTTTCTGAATGCACCACAGTGCATCAGAGATTACAGAGATGGTTGCTCTGTGGTTCTCTCATCAGCATGACCTTGGTGGTTGTAATCAGAGGTATAATTGCACGACAGGACTCTTGTCTAACGTGGGGCGTGGATACTTGTTGCTGAGTTTCTATTCGTTTTTGATTTCACTCTCTAAAGGGGGGAAACATGCCAACTGCCCACTCACACACTAATCGTGCATATAAATGCCGCCATACAGCATGTGTGCAAACACACACACTAATCTCTGTACTGTAGCACCTTCCCACATTTTCTGTACATTTCTAACACTTAGTGCTACTAACTTCTCTCCCCTACTGTTAACATCTGAACCCCACAGTGAAGTTGTTCAGTATGAGAATAATATAAACAGGTGGTGCACAGTAACAGTCTTTGCCAAAGACATTTTACTGTGAAAGGAAAATGTGTCTTGATGGTGTAAAAATCCACATTAAGGGTCAATAAGTCCATAAGTGAGAAGATTCAAGTAATTGAGACATCTAATTTCGATGCATAATTTTCTTCTCTCTGCTTAAAATCACCTGTTGTAGAGTCTGGCTAAAAACCTTCAAATACAAAAGTAGGGGTGTGAAAAAAATCGATTCACCTATGTATGGTGTTTTTTTTTATGATTTTGAAATTTATTTTTTAATGCCAGAATCGATATATTTGCTTAATTTGAGTCTATGCGGAGATAGAAGGAAGTTACCGCTTTTATTGTTGTAGTTTGAGTAACGTGACGTGATATCCGTTCCGTATCCGTCAACCAAAACAAAGCCAGCCGTCACTCTTCATCTCTGTGGTCAAATCAGCCGACGCCACAACTGTAGAGCATCCATATACTGAAATGTATGTTAAATGCATTGAAACGGCCCTGATGGAGCTGACCATGGATGTATAGAGAGAACGGAGCAGACGGTAAGCGCTAGCAAGTATACACGTGTGACTACCGTACGTCCGGTTTTCAAGAAAGGTGTCAACAAAGGGAACTGTATATACAAAATTCATACATGTAAATAAGATTGATTGGATTATATTCACCAGAAGTATAAGACATTACATGTCCCTTATAAATTAAAAAGAAAATACCACTAATTTGTGAGGGAAATGTATTTATTCTTTGATTTTTGGGTTGCTGTAAAATTTTGTATAAATAATGCCTGACAATGACTGATATATTTGACTTCAGGATGTCTCTGACTACATACATGCTGAAAATTAAAACATTTTTACTGTATCAATTTCTATATTTTCCAAAGTAAAAGTCTATCAAATTGGCACCCAAGTGTCTTATCAGGAGATAGGTGAATCGTCCCAGCCCTAGTAGACCAGTGGGTCCTCAATACAGGATGGGAAATCCTTCATGGAGTCAAGAAATCTTTGTACATCCGCCGTATCACTTTCTGACTCGTCTCAAGAATCATTTCAATCATAAAAATTCTTTGTGTATCTGACAGGACTAAAAGGATGTCAGTTACGTATAGCATGCATGGCATGAATTGCAGATATCAAAATAGTACTGTTGCAAACCAGTGGGAATTTCACCGTAAATCTCAACTCTTCCTGTCTCGTGTTGGGACTTTGACATCCCTTCTTGAACTACAATTCAAGGCGTCGTTAGCTTGATTGATCGCTCGCATCAGACAGGCTGTTTGAGAGTCAAAACTTTAGGCAGAGAAGATTGATAGGCCTGGTGAAGGAGGAGAAAACATGCTACAGAGGCAAAGAGGCTCTGCAGCTCCGTTGCTGTCCCCCATACTGACAGTCTTGTCGTTCGATGAAGAGCTCTCCACAATGCTCAGACTTTTCTTGAACTTTGAGGCCACTGCAGTGACTGAGATTTGAAGAAAGTTTGTATGGAAATTTGCTACGCTGAATATGTTCAGCTATGCAAGCCAAGTGATTTATTTCAAGCTTCTTTTAACTATGAATATATTAACAATTTGAAGTGTTTCTTAAACTTAATCTGAATGTTTGATAAAATCGTTAGCGGCATTCATTTTACACACCATAGTTTTACATCAGATTGTATGATTAGGATCATGAGTAAACAGAGACGTGGAGGTGTTGAACAAAAGACAAATTACACAAAAGGTCTTGCATAAAACTGTTTTGCCCTGTTTCAAGTCTTCGTGCTAAGATAAGCTAACCGGCTGCTGGCTCCAACAACATTTTTACCGTGCAGGCATAAGAGTGGCAGCCCATTCGCCTGAAAAGGCATATGAATGCCACGATAATGCGCAAAGCATTTAGCGTGCAATAAGAACGCCTTTCTTGCTTTTGTACACCATGAAGTCTGTACTGACTGCAATGTAAATGCATCCATGTAAATATTCCTTGCTCACAGCTAGTGATGTAAAATAAAAAGCGAGAAAGGCCGCTTATGACGGGCGGGAAGGGAGGTTGACGGGTCCAACAAACACAACTTTTAACCAGGAGACCAGTGTTCGAGACCGATGTTTTGTTTTGTGAGTTACATTCGTGACGTTTTTTCCATACTTGTGTTGTTTCTGTACCTATTTTACGTAGTTCACGTATTTATTTTAAGCCCAACCATGACGTTTTTCCTAAACCTAACTAATTGGTTTCGTTGCCTAAACCTAACTATGGATATTACCCTAGTTTTGTTGTTTGGCACGTGAAAAGCCTAAAATGCGTCCTCATGACACGTGGAATGTACTTGTAATGTCGTGCTATTTATACGCCTTCCTGTGAGCCTGGGTTGAGAGTGGTGTCAATCTTGGCAAGTGAGCGAATAAGTGTATTTCCCAAAATGTCAAACTACTCCTTAAACATATAGTCAGGTAAAAATACATTCCGTCAGAACAGCCAGTGAAAATATCTGTCTGGGTTGACTGAGCCTCTCTCACTATCATGCAGTCTGTTCAGAGGAGCTTCTCCTCTCCATAGCAACATGTCTCCGGCTTTGCACTTCCTGCGTCTTATGCTCTTGCTGTTTTGGCAAAGAGTAAAAAGTACAGTATAAAAATTCTACTAGTAAGCTGCAGTAATTTAAGTTCAATACCACCACATTTAAGAAATTGTGTTATTCCTTTGGTCTACATTTGTCCAATTAATATTAATGAACGTGAAGAACTTTCAGCCAAAGCCAGAGGCTAAAGAGCTAAGACTCATCATCAAGATGTAAAATCCAGAGCTCCCTTGGTGAGAGTTGCTTCAGCATTTACTGTATCTTCTACTGGAAAATTCAACATTCAAGGTATACGCTCTGTTGCTTGGGGAGATCGTACTGGGCAAATTACTTTCTGAACTTTCAGGCCTCAAACAAGAATGCTGAAATTAGTAAGTTTCCAAACAGCTTTTATGTACTGCCTTAGAGGACAGCAAGTAAATTGTGCACCTTTCAAATATGCCTAAATGTGGATGCATGTATGAGATGTCAGCTTTAGGCCAGGTACCTTTTTTTGAAAAACACCATGCACGCTTAGCAAGCAGTTTTAGAAGGATATATATACTTTACAGGTCAAGAGTGTAAATCGATTATTCCTTTATAACAGAGGAAAAAATACTGTATACATTTTCGCTTACAGACATCCACCCTTTTTTAGCCACTGGTGTGTTTGCAGGTTTTGAGTCAGTATTTAAGAGTCAAATCTCTTCCCATAGCTGGTCTAACAAAGATAGAGAATAGATGTGTGGATTAGAGGATGATCGAAAACAAACATGTTAAGCTGGCTCAACTGAGACAGTTGACCGATACGGGAGGATGAATCAGGGAAATCTATACTTCTGACACACAATTAAAATAAATATTTGAATAACATTTTGTCAGCAGCCTACAACTTGTGTTAAACACTAAGCTATACAGTATTATTGCCCCTTTATGCCACTTTAAAAGGAAAACAAGCAACAGTAAACTTCAAAGAAATATATTACTCCATCTTCTGAGTCCTGTGGGCCCTGCAATAATTCACACATGATGTTTACAACTAGGAAACAACTGCAAAAGTGCAGCATGAAGGACAAACTAACAAGAGATACGTAATGTTTAGCATCTGGATGCTGGGAGCAGTCAGTGTTGAAGGTACCACTTACCCAGACAAGTTAACATTATTATAAACTAACTCAAAGGATCCTTTCTCACTTTACATTATCAATTTGAATCCATATAGACAGAGTGACATCATCACCCACGGCTCGAAATACTACGTGAATATGCACAGTAGTGCACATGAAATGAGAGCTGTGCATGCAATTCTTAGCTCTACATGCACCGGTGTACGTGACTTATTGGTACAGAAAATATTTTGTGCAGGGCTTCCAACTCTCACACAATTGACACTTTTAACATGCTCTCAGGGCACACTGTTATAGGTAAGGGTACTTGGAGCGGTCAAAAGTGATGAAGAAAGACTTGCATTACAGCACGCAGTCTTAGATTTGCTGAGAAACGCAGTGGAGTTCTGCTTAAACTGTTCCTATGACCACATAACATTTTAAGTTTCAGGGAAAGTCAGCTCAACACATTGAAAACGTCCTCATTTTTAAACTTTCATCAGTTAAATGAATATATGTTTTCCTTCAGAGGTTAACTGAATTCTTCAGTATAATCTTGTTCAGGATGATCCTGACTTTTTAAGTTATTAACCGTACATTTTTTGAGAAAAATTAAAGGGGAAGGTCAGCTCATATAACATAACACATTGATGACTTCCTCATATTTGAACTGCCATAAAATAGAAAATGCAGCAGCGGTCGATGTTGGATTTCTTTCAGTCGGATCCAGCCGCATCCATGGCTGAAGTGCAGAGACTGAAGGACAAGTACATCAAATGGTGCAGTAAAAAAAAGTTTTGGGTTTTAAAAAAATGTTGTTGCATTTAATTTTAAAAGTTACATGCAGCAGTGCATGATCATCTGATCAGCTGATCATCACAGATATTCAGAGAGGTGCAGCTGTACAACATTGCCTGCCATAGAGCCACACCGCTAGCATGGCTAAAAAAAAGATGCTGCAGGATTTTTCTTCCTGTTCAGGAGTTGGGTTTAAGGTTATGCTATAA
Source organism: Sebastiscus albofasciatus (assembly GCA_916701655.1). Lineage (NCBI taxonomy): Eukaryota > Metazoa > Chordata > Actinopteri > Perciformes > Sebastidae > Sebastiscus > Sebastiscus albofasciatus. The sequence goes on along the minus strand of CAKAOI010029001.1, from coordinate 54,305 downwards.
CAGAACTAGTTGTATGATGCATTGTGTGAAAGTCGGCTGTCGTAGAGATCGTTTATCGTTTAAATACGAGACATTTTCAGACCCTCTCCTGGAAGACATTCATAATGTTGCAATCAGTTATTCACAAGAAAAGTGACAGAAATAGTTGTGTCAGGAATGAAAAGAGAGTGCTAGAGAGAGAAGTTCAAACCTCAGTTTACTTTCTCACCTCCACACAGTTGGCCAATCACTAGTGGGTCTGAATGTCGGATCGTCGCTCTCCGACAAGCAGTTCTGACGGGGAACACTGGCAGCTTTAGAACTCATTTGCAGGAAACCTACAGATGGAGTCTTTAGATGCCTGATTTATATGAGCAGGAGAGTGAGTAACCTGCTCGTGTCTGTCAGCCATTTAGTCAAGCTCACCATGAGTGCACTTGTAGAGAACCCTCCCTCTCGTAACAGAGAGCCTCCTGCATGCCAAAACACGGCATCCTCCACAATTAGCATGATGATAGGATCCACCATAATGAGACGACTTATTGCCAACAACACATGCTAATGATAATTGTAATAGCGGCAATCATTTCCGTGATACTCTCCCCCTCTCATTTGCATTCTCTGCTTGCCTCTTCCCTTCTCTTCTGTCTGTCTTTCTGCTCTTTCACTTTTTCTTTATTATTTTGTCTTTGTGCTGCACTGTACTTTTTAAAAAACTTTATTCCTTCCCCATCTCTCTCTGTACTTTAAAAAAAAAACTTTATTTATTCCTGGCCTCTCCCTATCTCTCCCCTAAACTTCTCATTCCTATTGTTTTCATTCATTATTACTTCCCTCGATACAAACTGCCAGCCAGGCAACAAATCAACATCTCTTTAACTTTAGCACCACTTAACTCGTATTGTGCTTATTCTGCAGCTTGTTTTGTTGTGGGAGATGGATACAGGGTGTGATAAAGTGATACGGCGCTGCAGTGTGTGCGTTGGCTGGTTCAGACAGGGACTTAAATCAGTGTTATTGTGCCTTGCGTGGCCGAGTCGTTATGAAATACAGCTGTCAAGTTGCTGTAACTCAGCCGAATTTCCACCGAGACCCAACATTACACTCAGTCATGGAGGAAATCATGATTTGTTAACTGCTCGTTAGTCATAAATAAAACCCTAACACATGTAATGCATTGTTAATTGCTCAACTTAGGGAAGCTGAGGGATGCTGCTGAGTGTTCATCACTCTGCATTACTGTGAAGTTTTGACATCAAGGGAGGACATACTTTTTGTGCTGATAACAACATGCTTATGTGGACTGTCAGGGACAGGAGTATACTGTATACTGAGTAAGCAGCTTATCAGATACACCTGTACAGTCTATCCAATCCAATAGACCCTGCAATAATGTGTCAGTGAAGTGTTTATTCATATCATTTTTGAGGCCGCCGATGGTGATGTTGAACTGCTCCTACTGAATATAAATGGAGTTTCTTGTTTGTTTACACCTATTACACCAGTCATTGTGAAATCTCAGAGGTTTGATTTTGGCTGCAGGTGAGATCTGATCTCCAAAATGTGTGGAGCTAAAACAACTGTTCATGCAAACATCCAATCCCTACCAGCCCTGGACGTCACAGAGACACTGAATGTCTCCTGTTTCAGTGTCTCTGGGTTCCTGAAAAACTGGGATACGCTGGAGAGAAAATTAAATCCATGGGATGCACTCATCTCTAGATGAAGAAGACAAAAGCAACATAAAGCTCTTGTTTATGCTCTCTAATGTAAGCCTGCTGTGGGCAAACTGAAAACAATTAGGCCTAACCAAAGCTCTCCGCTTCATTTGTACCGAAGGAGTAATGTGAATATTGTATAGGAAAAATAGATCTGATCACAGATAAAGACAGGGTTTACATTAAGTCAGTCATTTGTTTAGATCTGGCACATATTAAGTGAAATCTCAATAACAAAAAGACTCTACTAAACATGATGTGGTGAAAATTATGCATTTAAAATGAGAGTGAGAAAAAAAAAGTGGAAACTACTGCCTTGTTTATCCCCTGTGCATTCTGAGCTAATGACAGACAAGTTCAATTATGAATAAAAATGTATGTTTATACAGAATTTCAAATCCTTGTGTAGCTCCTAGGAATGGTTAATACCTGGAATCAGCAATTGAGTTGAGACAGACGGGACCGCAGCAGTCAGTGTGGATTAACCACATTAGCCAAAACTGGCTATTTATTAAGAACACATAATAAAACTCTAAGAGAAAGGAAGAAATTCCACATTTAAAGGTGCTATATTCAAAATTCAGAGCATATCCATTGCCTCCACACGGCTCTAAACATGGCGACGGCTGAGCTGGTGGCTTGCAGCTAACAATGCTAACAGCATTAACAGTACAAACAACGGCAGCAGTGCTGACATAAATACGTGTTTACCTGGGAGGTCGCCCTACTTTTGCTCACTGGCACAGCTTAGTGATGTAAAAAAATTGCCCTTTGTACTGTACAGCACTTTGTAGTGCACCCCATCTGTTCTGTCGTTATTCCTCCTTCAGTGAGAACAGCAAACACTCTCAGCATAAGTAATAGGGTGAAAAGCTCAGCCTAGTATTGTAGGAATACACACATAAAAAAAACATTGGCACTAAATGTTCAAAACGAAGCATCCAGGCTTTGCAAAACTCTGTGATGTCAATGTTCTGTTTGGAAATAGGGTTTGAAAATGTACGTAACAATCTGGAAATATTTTGTGTAACTCCCTACTGACTGTTACTATATCTGATTTCATCTTCTCACAAGCTGCTTAAAAAACCCACTTTTTCCTCCTTATTGCATCTTATTTTATCATTTTCCTCGCCTCTCTGTTACATGATTATTGCACATGATTATTTAATGATTACACGATTATTGATCGAGTCAACAGCAAGTTTTCTCAGACAACTTTTGTGTAGTGTAGAGCTAAAAACTGATTTCTCTCTTAGGTCAGCTGGGCATCAATGACGCAGATGGACATAAGGACAAAAGTGACATTATTTGATCAAAATAGCCTTTTCTTCCCTTGTCTCCGCATGTTGTCCATGTCTGTTGACACATTGGATCGCACTCTCTTTTTGAAATCTAATTTATTTCTAGCCGGGCTCAAATTTTCCAGGCTGTGAGCTTGTGACTCCACTTCTGCTCTGAAGCGTTCCTCGAGGACGCCGAAGACAACCGACTCCTTTCTCTCTAGTAATGGAATCTTTCTCCCCCTCTCGCCAGTCACGACCCCTCTCTCGCTCTCTCTCCACGTTGCCTGATGATGTCTCTCTCCTCTCCCTTTTTTTTTTTTCCTCAAGTCATCAACCACCGACTGCACTAAGTTGTCCTCCTCGCCACTCTTCTCTCCCCACTCATCTCCATCTCCCCCCCTCCCTTGAACCTCTCCATCACTGTCACCCTCCGCTCTACTTCGCTGGACAACAGCCATCAACACCACACACACAGACACACGCACACATACACACACACGGTATCTTTCTCTTATTCACACGCATGCCCAAATATCATTCTTCTCTTTCTCTTGCAGTCACTGTCCCCCTCTCTCGAACACAAAGTGCCCATCCTCTGTCTCTCTCTGTCAATGTTGTGGAACGCCTCGACTCGCTTTGGGATGCCTGGACTCATCCATCACTGTGGGGCAAGACTTGGATGTGTTATGTCACCTCCTCTCTAGCATATTGCTGCAGTTGTGTATTTGAGTGAGAGCGTTTCACCATTTTTAGGCATTTGTAGTGTGTGTTCATGCATATCCGTGTGTGCATATGCACATGTGGAAGTGTATAGTCTATATATTGTGTGTGTTCTTGTGTGTGTCCTATCCTCTCCTGGAAATAATCGCAGCGGAGGGTTGATGGATGGATGGGAGGTAAGGTTGGACGGTCTTGATGACTCGGGGTGAAAGGTCACAAGTCCACTGCTACCATCATCAGATACCATCATGACACACTGTAAAGCACACATTCTTATGGTCGATATTTTAGAGGACAAAATTCATTGAAGCTGCAGTCATTTTTTTGGCCCCTTTGGGGCACCTGATGAAGCTGTGAAAGCAACACTGACATTTTGTCTTTTGATAAAGTTGTTGTGGTGAATGTGATATGAATATGAGTCGGGCTGTTACAATAACCGCAATATTGCAATATTGCAATATTGACAAGCCAACCGCAGAGGATGGCAAGCAACCGCCACAACCACTGTGTTCATGTTTTTTCCTTTTTGAATTCTTTACAATGGGAGCACCGTGTATTTACGCTTTGTTAAATGCCAGCAGGGTGACGAGGCACTGAGCATTATTCTGTGCTGAGCGCTGCACGTATGGTGTTTTTTGTGGTCACCCAGAGTCAAAAAATGTTCAACTTTGGGTGACGGTCGTTATATCGTGACAGTAGTACATGAAACAGGTAACCTGAAAACCTCCGGTGCTCCTAACGGCATCTGCAAGATTTCACAGACCGGAGGAAAACAAGCAGTAAGAGCTGCTCTGATGTCCGCTATCCATCTGCTGTCTATGAGAGCCGGCTGTCAATCACTCGCAAACTTCGACCAAACGATCAAACTAGGCAGCGCTGATCAAATGCGAATCAACATTATGTTCTGTTAATGCCTATTTCTCGCTTCAAATGTTTTCAGAATCATCTTGTAGTGTACTGTTTAGCTGTAAAATGAGAACGTTTGTGACGCCGTCGCCATTGTGAAATCTGGTGAAGGAACGTCAAGTTCCGGTCACATGACTGGAGCACAGCCAATAGGAACGCTCTCTCAATGAAATGACCTGTGATTGGTCAAAGTCTCCCGTCACGGGCTAGATTTTCTAAAGCCTGAAAACAGAGCCATGATGAGGTGAAGAAGTCTAGTTATCTCTCAGAACACTTGAATTACAATATGCTGAAAGGTTATTATGGAATTTTTGCCCAATGATGCCAAAAAATATACTGCCTACTGCCACTTTAATGGTATGAGCAATTTTTTGAATGACAGTCTAACCAAAGCTAATGTTTGCATGCATAATTGCACCCTCTCTCCAAAATGCACCATTACTCTGGTTTACATTACATATGATATTCCTCAGGGGATTAAGGCATTCACATTGTAGCATTTTCCTTGTTTGGCTTCATCTGGTTAATAAATCTGAGTTTTGTGTAACAGAGCTGCTAGTTTTTGTCCATCCATGCTGTGCCCTTCACTGAGGTGAGAGATGCACTGTTTATATTACCTCTGACCTCTGCAGAATAGAGACTGTGCTTCAAGTTCAAAATATGACTCATCATAGCCTCAGTTACTGTCAGAACATTTATCGCAGTTTTGTCCAGATATTTTATGCTGCTATTGGATATCATAAATTGGTTTCTACTGTCCAGTGTTTTGATGAAGAAATCCATCAGTGTTATTATCTGTACGGTCTGGGATTGTGACTCTCACCTTGATAACCTATAAAAAATAATACCGTAAATAAGCAATAGAAGGTAGCAATAAAATCTAAAAGAAAAGTGCCTCTAGGATACAGTCCACAATATAAACACAAACATTGCATTTTAGTTGAAAATGTGATCTAATTTGTATCAAGTACTTACGATTTATACTATAAAGTGTCATTAAAATATTTACCACTTCAACTTCCTTTTTACAACAAGTTAAATAAATGTTAAACCTGCACTAGGCAGAACGTTTTTAGCATCATTGGGCAACAATTCCATAATAACCTTTCAGCATATTGTAATTCAAGTGTTCTGAGAGAAAACTAGACTTCTGCACCTCCTCATGGTTCTGTTTTCAGGCTTTAATAAATCTATCACGTGACGGGAGACTTTGGCCAATCACAGGTCATTTCAGAGAGAAAACGTTCCTGTTGGCTATTCATTCAATGGAGGCAGCTGTCAATCACTCGCAAACTCCGATCAAATGGTCAAACTAGGCAGCGCTGATCAAATATGAATCAATATTCTGTTACTGTAATGCCTATTTCTTGTGTAAAAGGTTTTCAGAAACATATGTTAGTGAACTGTTTAGCTGTAAAATGAGAAAGTTTGCTCCGGCTGGTGGGCAGTGCTTGGTATTTCCTCAACTGATCTCAACATGGCTGCCGGGTCACAAACTTTCTCATTTTACAGATAAACCGTACACTACAAGATGTTTCTGTAAACATTTGAGGCATGAAATAGGCATTACAGTAACAGAATACTGATTCATATTTGATCAGCGTTGCCTAGTTTGACCGTTTGATCAGAGTTCGCGAGTGACTGACAGCTGCTCAGAGACGGCCTCCAGCTTGTCTCTGATTGGTTGTTTTCCTCCAGTCTGTGAAATCTTGCAGATGCCATTAGGAGCACTGGAGGACACCGAGACACACGTTTTTTTTTCAGATTACCTGTCTCATGCACTACTGTCAGGATATAGTGACCATTTTATAAAACCAACTTTTTTAATCTTATTTGCTCCAATGATATGAGTCACTGTACAACTTTTTTTTTAAAAGCCATACATTTGTTATTTTCCAACAAGTTTACCTGTCTTGACTGCCTTAAGGAGTTGTTCATGCACTTCATGCTTTAGATCCCAACATCTCACCACCCATCACTTTCTGTAACACCTCGCCAAGCCTTTAAAAGAACAGATAATGTGATAATGTGTCAGGTAAAGCAGCACAGAGAGCTGCACTTCAGGGTGAGCAACCGGGTTCACATAATTATTAATATATATGTCCCTTCTTCTATTACTCATTGGTGCTTTCTTTTAAAAACTGTACTAACGTCATGCCTCGGTAACATGACAAACAGGCAGCCACATGGGGAAAATGTTAATTAATGAGAGAGAAAATATAAAAAGAGTGAGATACAAAAAAAAGGATGGAGAGGGGGAAAAAAATCAATCATAAGACAAAGAGAAGGAGACAGAGAACGCATTCCTCTTCATGCACTGCAGTCTCAGTCCCTTACAGTAAGTGATCCAGACAGCAGGTCGTTTAAAAAGCTATTAGAAATGTTTCAAATCTCCTTGGAGAAAATGCAATAGAAAATGGAAAATGCATAATGGAACAAGATGTATCTAATCACGCCAACAGTCAACAGTCGAGCAGGAGCGCCCAGATTGCTTCTCCTGTAAGGAGCGTGGCTGCCTGTCTCTCTACCCCACTCATCCTTTCCATTCCCTGCCTTTTTAATCTCGCTGAGTGATTTTGAAATGCTGATTTGGATGTCGGGCAGCAGCTTGAGGTGAGGCCTTCACTTTTCCCTGACCTCGCCATCCCTCCGTAGGCCTCTGGTGGGTGTAATACATCTTAATAGATCAGCTCGGCTGGTACTGAATTATAGCCAAAGACTGCCTGCCTGGATGTTTTTAAATAGGTGCAGTAGCCTAATGGACTAGCTGAGTCTCTGCGGGAAGTTATTAGTCTGTTGAACCACCCAGCAGCTCTGCTGGAGGGTTCCTACCATAAATAAAGAATATTGTGTCTTTTTCAGCTCTGTTGTCCTTATTTAAAAGCCTTCAGTGTGATATAGTGTAAATGTTTCTTCGCTGTCAAAACAGTATTTCACAAAGATTATATCAAAAGAAAAGGTGGGCCACAAGAAGGTTAAACCAAGACCCCAAATTACTCTGTGAGAACTGCTATCTGGTGCAAATACCCTGTTATCCTCCAGTAGAGCTCCATGGTGCTGACAGTTGTGGTTACTGAGAGATTTGTAAGGCAACTACAAAGCCTCTACACAGAGAAAGCTGACTAAATTGCTTCAAGTCTAAATAGACTTTAAACTGGGCAACCCTGTTTCTTACAAAATGCGTTTCTTTTGCTTTGCCAAATATGTATTTGGAGGGAAAGAAATTGCTGTGTTGATTACGTTCGTATAGGCGGCATCTATAGTTCTGTGTCCCACAATGTGTAGTGCCTCCCAATTTTATTGTGCCTTTATTTGATAGTGACAGTGGAGAGGAACAGGAAATGTGGGGAAAGAGAGTAGGGGAATGACATGCCAGCTGTAAATCAAACCGGGGACTCGCTGCTCAGGGCATTTGCACCCATGTGGTACCAACACAGTCTCACGGCAGTTTGTGAAATAGTCACAAATTTTAATCTATTTTATTTGTGTACATAGATACAAATTCCCCATTCTTTCGTGACGCTCAGCACGACTTTCAATAACGTATTTTTCGTGCGTTTTCCTACGAATGTCCAGCAACACGTGACGCACGTGTCTATTTCCGCTCATGTCTGTTAAAAATAAAATGACTTAGTCAGGTTAAGGAAAAGATCGACTTGGTTAGATTTAGGCAACAAAATTACTTAGCTAGGTTTAGGAGAAGATCGCGGTTTGGCTTAAAATAACTCCGGAAGTGCCGTAACTTAAGTACGGAAGTTATGTGACAAATAAATCAACATTGACTTCTGGCTTCACACAGGACATGAACACCGGTCTCCTGTGTGGAAGTCCAGTGTTTTTTGATTCACCCACCGCTCTTATACTTCCCAGTTCACAATTATGTGGATTACATACGAACTGATTTCGTGCTGACCATCAGGAAAAAAATGGGACATTTGTGTCTATGTACACAAATCAATACATTACATTTTGTAGTTATTTCACAAACTGCTGTGCGACTGGGCTGGTGGTGTACACCCTGACCACTTGGCTATCAGGTCGCCCCTTTCTCTAACCTTAACCAGTGTCTTTGATTTGCCTAAACATAACCATTAAAACATTGCTTTTGTTTCCAGGAGCAGGTACTGTGACAAATTAATGTTAAGTCAAATTAAATTGTGAACATTTTGCAGTCTCGGTTAGCAGTTTGCTGATATGTTCAAAATAAGATGCTTCCTCATGATGATTATGAGAATCGTCATCCAAAATGTAATTTTAGGGAGACAGGTTTGAAATTGTGACATATAGAGAGAAGGCTTCCACCATCCTTTGTTGAATAGAATAAAGTAGAGACAAAAAAAGAGCAGGAAGACAAAAGGGAATGACCTGAATGTCCTATAGGCCAGACTTTAAATAGTATGGTCCATACAAATAAACAGTATTAATCTCTATCTGTAGCCCTCTTGATATAGCCCACTATCCCCAGGAAGTCAATATAAAAATGGGGCAATTTTCGACAATTTTGCAAGTTTGCATCCTATATGAGACTGCAGACTAGCAATTAACATTTCCATTAATATTATTAGTTTTAAAATGATGTTTTTGGACATTTTATACCTTTTGATAGCATAACGGAGGGCCACAGCCTAATGTGAACCAGGGACATGGTGGTTTATCTTCGGCACCCAAACCCTAGACAACCAGGGTGTTTATTATTAACCATAACCATGATCGCTCCCTAACTTTAACCATACTGTAGTTGCCATGCACAGATGAGAATTTATAGATTTGCAGAATCATTCAAAGTCAACGTTTCTGCTTGTGATAGGGTTACGTAATCAAGAACACGTGCAAAACATTTTGCGTGTGGTGAGTATTAAAAATTCTTGTGGAGTTGAACGTTATGGCTGTTTAAATGTACTTAAAAAAATCTCTTGAGAGGTCACGTATTAATCTTAATCTCTTGACCATACCATGTTCAGGCATGATACTAAATATTTGTACTGTCTCAAGCTTCTCATCCTATGCCAGGTACAGTGTACAACATTGGCCTGTGGCTGTAAAATCTCATTGCTAACACCATGAGAGTGTGTAACACATAAAGGCAGCCTCAGACACATTGTTTAGGCTGGGTGGATACAATCACATCCTGTTCAGAATCATATTATTTACTCTAGGATGTGGAACCACCCTTAAACAGCGGGGTTCACGCTCTTTATTGTCGGCCACAGTGTGGATGCAGCTGTTTAAAATCTGTGGCAATAACAGTAATCTGGGTGGCTCCGACCGCTAGTCAAGTGTGAGCCGTGATAACGTCTCTCCCTTTCCCTCTCGCTGCTCTTTTCTCTCCTAATCTCCTCCTTGCTGACTGGCTGGCGGTTAAGTGGCGGTTTCTCTTTTCGTTTGAGGTCCCTACAGGGCTTGGCAACAGTGGCGATGGACCCTACTAAGAAATGGTGTGGAAATTGCTTTCTGCTTTTCTCCAGCTATTGCAAGCTGAGCAATTTACACCCGGGTGTCCCCTACCTTCCACTTGACACAGGGTGAGAATACTGAATTTACAAAAAGAGGAGGGAGAGGGATATGGAGAGAAAGAGAAGACATCACACCTGTGAAAGAGGAAGAGATAGGAGGCTGAGAGTGTGTCGCTGTTAAGATCCTCACACGGTTACTGTCTTGTTTCCTACAGTCTCTCCGTCCATCTATACATCCGTATATAAAGCTATTTCCTCATTTACAAGATTTCCTCTATTCCGACTCATTTCCCCAGACACACACTTGGTGTTTTTCCTCAAGTGTGAAACGACCTCAATAATGTTGCCCTAACAGTCTGTCGCTAGCACCGAATCCCTGGACAGCGAGCGAAAACACCTGTCACTAATCATAAGTCTTTTTTTGTGGGTCGTCTTATTTTGTGGTGTGAATTCACGGGTACATCATCGCTGCCAGGGGACCCACAAAATCAGCCTCGCATTAACTGTTCATGGAACAGATCCAGGATTCTTGAGGACGCCGTGTCACCTTACACCTGCAGCAGCTGTGACTGTTTCCTGTAATTTTACTTTTATTTGTCAAGCTATCCGTTTTAATTAGTGCGACGAGCTTATGGTGGATCGGTCCAGTTCACTTGCATACAATACGGCACTTCACCGGACAGCTTTAACCATATTCTCTGCAGTATATAAATAAATAAATCAAGTCACACGCCATTAGACGGTCGGCTGGTTGTTACTCTTCCTCGTGACACTGCTGGCTTTAAAGGTCAGAGCTGTTTCTCTGATCTGCTTCAGGTGCTGTGTGTGCCACTGGCTGGACATGGTGCAAAGCTGCAGTCACACTATTCTGCTTTTTTTTGCACCAAAGAACCCCACTCATCTGTATTTTAAGCCAATAATTCGAAAAAGTGGATACAGTACATGCCAGCTCAAAAAAAGCACAAGCTATAACAACTAGTGAGAGACGAGAGACATGTAGAGTGCAATCACTAAAGCTTGCCTAATGAAACCGATTAAAGCTTCAGTAGGCAATACTTTTTTGGCAAAATGCCATAATAACCTTTCAGCATATTGTAATTCAAGTGTTCTGAGAGAAAACTAGACTTCTGCACCTCCTCATGGCTCTGTTTTCAGGGCTTTAAAACATCTAGCCTGTGACGGGAGACTTTGACCAATCACAGGTCATTTCAGAGAGAGAGCGTTCCTATTGGCTGTGCTTTGGTCATGTGAGCACGCTAAATGCCTTGTGCATTATCGTGGCATTCATACGCCTTTCCATGTGAACGGAATCTGAATCTATTCATGTAGCCGAATAGAGGAAATGGCAAGGAATATAGCAAGTTGTGCTACCTAATTGTTTATTGGCCCAGACTTGATAATCAAACCTTGAAACTGATGTTGCTCTGCGACCGTTTCTTTTCATTGATCTGTTTGTTCACTGCTGGTGAGGAGGACCTCTGATACTACTAAAATGTACTCCTGTAGTTGTTGTATTTGTTGTGGTCAAAAAGCCACTGACGATTCAGTATGACTTAGCTCAATATTTGTTTATGTACTAACACCTCCAGCAGCAGACTGTAACAGACGTGGTCTAATCAGTCCTGACACTTGAATCATAATCAGTCCGACAATAGTAATGCGTGTTTGTCCCTGAACATGTTGGTATTCATGTGTGGCCCAGACACGCTGCAGAGGAGGGATGGGGCTGTGGCTTTCTCTCTGTGTGTGTGCGTGTGTGTGTGTGTGGCATTATACTCTGATGTAAATGGATGCGCTGTGATTGGCTGTGTTGTTTATTCATAATCAGAATGATCGGAGCCAAATGTAAAACGCAGCAGGCCATCAGTTGGAAAATCTGAGTAGAATAGTAATGACCAGGGTGAATCAGGAAGAGGATATGAATGCTAAAATCTGAAGGGTGTGTGTGCGTGTGTGTGTGTGTTAGCTTGTTTTATCTTTCTATTCTGTTGGCCCTTTAATGTCTTTTAATTGTGTTTGAATGGCCTTTCGTGGTGTATTTCTTTTGCACTTTGTCTCTATGCTTTTGATGTTTTATGTAAAGCATTTTTGAATTGCCTTGTTGCAGAAATGTGCTATATAAATAAACTTGCTCCGCCTTGGGTTGAAATGTAAACTTGACTGATGAGCAAGGGTGAGCAGGAAGGAGCAGGAGAGCGATCAACACATGCATATTCTATGCCGGTACACAGTCGTGCACACTCTCAATTGAATTAATACATATGATTGCGCATACATATGGATGATGTGCGATTGAAAACTCTCGCTAAATTATGTAGTGATGGTATCACGGGTGGATCCGGATGGCTGCGTACATGAGACAACACAGCGCGATAAACAAGAAGACACGGATGAAACAAAACTGCTGATTCCAGAAAACTGAAATAGCCCGTTTCAGTTCTTCTGTATATCTATCCTGCCAGACAGTTAGACAAACAGTGAGATATCTTTTTTTTCTGGGCACGTTGGGGATTCCTGCAGCAGAGCAGCTCTGAAGGCCTCCTTAAAGCCCTCCTCAGTCTCCAGCTGGTTTCAGAGCGCCAAATAAGACGAGGCAGCCTCGCAGACAAGAATCTCCAAGAAAAAGAAATTTGAGCGTTTTCAGTCGGCTCGAAAGGAATTAAAAGGCGAGAAACAGAGATGAGGAGCGAAGAGACAGACAAAGGGAAACAGAGGGGGTCGCTTTACTGAGAGGCAAAGTGAAGCAAAGTCAACATCATCAGTTGACAGAGAGGGAGAAAGAGAGAGAGAGAGAGAGAGAGAGAGGAAGACGACGACACATGGATAAATAAAATCTCAAAAAGGGAGAAAGGGAAAAGCCTCACAGCAAAGACCTCCTGGAAGAAAAGCAAGACAGGGAGGAGCAGAACATATTTGTGAGGATAAAAGAAGAAATGTAATCGCCCAGTTGTTTCTTTTTCTCCCAGAGGCCCCTTAGAAAACAACTGGTGCTTTAAGCTTGGACAGATAGCAGACAGAGGGATGGCGGTTAGAGAGAAGGAGAATACTACAGAGGGTTGTGAGGCTCACACATACAAACACACACACATAACGTGCATGTAGACACATTTTCCTTCTAGCTTTCTTTGGTACAAAGGCAGCAACATCCATACATACACACATACACATGCGGGCGCAAACAGTGTATATCTCTCCTTCCTCTTCCTTGCAAGTCCCCGTGGAGCTGTGATGATGGAGATGGAGAGCAGTGTGTATTGACTGTGACTGTGACACAAAGCTGCATCCAGCACAAGAACCACAGAGGAAAAAGGCTCTGCTTCAAAAACAAGACCAGTCTCGACTCGTCTGCCGCTCCGACGCCCTCATAACATTTTGTAAAGTGAGCACAAATTCTGACATGCAGCGCCCAAGCTGTGGACAAGAAGTAAGGTGAAGATTAAATCAGCTAATCAGGTTACAAGACCAATATCTGCAGCTTTCTAATATCAAACCTGCAGTAGGTAGAATATTTTTGGCATCATTGGGCAAAAATGGCATAATAACCTTTCAGCATATTGTAATTCATGTGTTCTGAGAGAAAACTAGACGTCTGCACCTCCTCATGGTTCTGTTTTCAGGCTTTAGAAAATCGAGCCCATGGTGGGAGACTTTGGCCAGTCACAGGTCATTTCAGAGAGAGAGAGAGAGAGCGTTCCTATTGGCTGTTCATTCAACGGAGGCAGCTACTGTAATGCCTATTTCTCACCTCAAATGGTAGGGAAGTAAGACAAGTTTTAGAACACTCTTTCAGTGTCAGATTACTTATATCTTAAGAAACATTCAAAAGGTCTGACACTGAAATAGTGCAGTGAAGATTTTCCACATAATAATGTGAAAAGAGTTGCATAATCGATGGTGTTAAAATGTATTTATCTTACTTTCCTTGCAGACACCACACATTTGCATTTAAGGACATCATGCTCATTTCACAGCCAGGCTAACTTTGTCTGTCTTTCCACCTGTACGTCTGTCCCTGCACTGCCTGTCTGTCAGTATGTTGGTCAACTGAGTCTCTGACAAGCTGCCTATACACATGAGAGTCTACCTATGGGATTGATTTATTTTCTATTTACACATGCTGAAGAGAAGCGAATGAGTTGATAATTGGAATCCTTGTGCGACTGTATATAGCTGCCCTTTTGTGCCAGTTAAATTAAATTTCAGATAAAATCCTTGGATGGTGTTTGGACTAGTTGGTTACTCCACCTGAGCACCCATCTGTAGTGGGACTGACGTCCTTGTGATTTTGACTTTGCTGATAAATCCTACTTTTAATAGCATCAGGCCTTGATCGCTCTCAGACTTTGTTTACTTCCCCAATGTCAAAATAAGCTACGAAATTCAATTTCCAACCACATTTTAGTGTCCAAGGGCCATTTATTTCCAGTCTGTTGTATATATTTATTTTTATTCTGATGGACTTTCACTGCACCAGCAACTCCTACTACTTGGCTGTCTACACAGTGGGTGGTTGAACTGTGAGGATAGTGTGAACCCTCCACAACCTCCTGTTCATGAGTTTTTCATAGTGAGTGTGAAACAATGTGGCTGGTGTTACTGTGTGTCACAGAGGTAGAGCATGTCTGTCTACTCCCTCCCAGGCCGACAGGGTCATGAACTGGACATTTTATATAAGTTGGGATGAAATTGAGGAGGCCAGTAACATTTGTCTGTATTTATTATTTTATTTATGCAGCCAACATACTGTAAGTACAAAATATAAGCAAACACACACTATGGTTGGGTGATCAGCTGGGAGATCAGCTGTTCTAGTGGCAGAGCATCGTAAAACACACTTCATCTAAACTCGACAGAAACAAAATAAAACTCCACAATATAAAACCAAAAGCGTCTTACAGTAAGTATTTCCCAGTATAATAACAGTAAAGAACTGGCAGCAGGGTTGCCTTTATATTACTGTAAAATTAACATTATTATACTGTCGCTGAAATTTACAGCTGTGTACTGTTAATGAAAAATACAGTTTAAACTTTATTAATTTCACAGTATTTTACAGTTAATTTACTGTTTAAAGATACATTATATAGCTGTTTTTCACCTTTATTTTATATTATCTTACTGATTTGTTTTAATGCACTATTTAGGTTGTATTTTTTACATGCATTTTAATAAACATTATTTTTGCATAGATGAATAGACTTAGCAAGTAACAGACATAGGAATAGTCACACTAAATACAATTAAAGGCACTTGTTAGGAAAAAGGCTATAATAGACTTGTTGACACTTTTCCCAAAATGTCTGTCTCTAGCTGTCTACAAGCACAGAATGCAAACCAGAACAACATGTGAGTGAAGGACAGAGTTAATTCACTGATTTACAATCATGTACAATGTACAAGCCTCACATGTGCAGATCAGGTCCCAGAATTAATATTCAGGCTGACAGTATGAGAAGAATAAAGGGGTTTTTGAACATTGCAGCATGTAAACATGTTCTAGTGCAACATTAAAATACATCTATGAACCTGGAAATGAGCATAATATGAGACCTTTAACAGTAAAGCACTGTTTCTAGCAATAACAGGTTAATACTGTTGAAATCCTGCTGTAAATTAACAGCAATTGTTTACAGTGTAGTTAGTCTTTCTAACATTCACCAACTCTGGTTTGGTTGAAATAAACCCTTATTTCACCGAGTTAGATGTGAAGATATGCCGGCTCTGCATGTTGTATTCCCCGCTGTATCTCTGCCTGCTGAGCAGCGGCAGAGCAGCTCTCATTCTTCAGAGGCAGACCATTAAATTAGCTAAATAAAATGACATGTGGCATGTGGAGAAACTCAAAGCTTGACAGGCCTACCTCGCCCAGTTCTGGTTGCTAAGCTATGACTGGACAACCACTGTTTTAAGTGACCAATAAAGACATGCTCAGTAATAGCGCATAAGTGATATGTCCTATAGATGATGATAAAATAGAAAAAAAACGCTGTAAGTTACATAAACAAATCATTCAGCAGGTGTTTGACAACATTTTTACAGTTCTGGCAGCGTCTCAAGCCTCTACTATCGCACCGCAAATGGTTTAGCCAACAGATGTTCCCCATAATTGCAGCGTTTAGTGCTCCTGTTTTGAGATGCAACACTGGTGATTATGATACAGTTGCCGACAGAAGGAAACCCCGTATCTCAGCTGTGGATGTGGTTTAAACATTTTGTTGATGGTTTGGTTACAGTCCGAGGTCGTGCTGTGAAACATTTCTTTCTCTACAGTACATCTGGTCAATATTACCAACTGCCAGGTAACATCAACAGCAATAACACAGAGAGGAACACCAACAATGCTGTACAATGGAGAGTCTGTTTCAGCTAGAAAATACCGTCAACCTGTTGACACTTGTGTTTTATATCACTTTACCGATATATTGTTATATTATTAACTCTATATGCTATATTTACTGTGTTAAAAACGGTTTACACCTCTGTGTATACTGTATATATTTATTGATTCTCATCATGCATGCATACAGTACTACATTCCTGCTTCAGTTTATCCATTTGAATTACTGTCTACCAAAAATGTACATTACTTATTTTACATTTATTTATGCTTATATTTAAGCCCTATATTTTAACTTGCACTATTTTATGTCTTGGATTCTCATTTTGCTTTTACCTGTGATTTTCTTTTGTATATACATATTTAATGAGCATTGTCAAAGGGAGCCTGAGATCCAAGATTTTCACTGCCAACAATTGCTTTGTTGTAATTGTTGTGCTTCTGATAAATAAACTTGAACTTGAAAACTATTTGCTTGTTTAAAAGAGTCACATTGCTTCTATTTGAACTAAGTGGACAAAAAGCTAGATAGATCTATGATTGAAACAAGTACTTAAGATTTGTGGAAAATTGCTTTTATTGACATTTATTAGAATGAAATACAATTAGTGTCTATGTGCAGATACAAAAAATCCCCAAAGCTGCGTTGCCCTGCCCACAAAACCAAACTTTAACATGCTGCAATGCTGTAATTTACACATGGCGGTTTAGTGCCTCTGGAGTAACACCAGACATTTTTAGTATGGTCGGCCCCAGCGGGAATCAAGCCACCTACCCTGGCTATATTCATGCCTCAGTCTTTCCCCTGAGCTACAGAAGACCATGTTTTAAAGCAACAACAAAAAAATGGAATTGCCTTAAGGTGCTCTGGGAGGCACGTTAAGGGACTTAAGCAAATGTGAAAGATATTCCCTCCGTTCCCCAGGGTGACGGATGAGCGATGAGTTTTGGGATAACAAGGGATCAGAGGCGAGGGGAGGAATAATGAGGATGTGCCCTGATAATCCACCACATCCCTCCACCCGTCTCCACAGCCAATAGTACTGCTAATGTTTCTACAACGTCCTTTATACTACATGATACTACATGAATGGAAATGTCTTGTTTTTTCAATGATCCCCTTAGGAAATTCTTGTTTTTCTCTTGACCCTTGCCAGGAGGCCTCTGTGTAGCCTGCAACAGAGCAGCACCCTGCTGCTCAAAGAGAATCAGTGGCTGAACAGCTCACCAGTATGAATGCTAACATGGGCTCTTCTGTCTAAGTCCTCAAGCTGAAAGGCGATCCACTACTTACTAGTCTTTTATGAGCAAGGATTAGGCCTGTGCAATTAATCAAATTTCAGTTTCAAATACAATTCTGGCTACAAGACAATCGACACAAAACGTTTATTGTGCTGTATTCAATTTTGCAAATACGGTTTTGTTTTGTCTTGTGTTATAAATCCAGCGCACCCCTTTCCTTTAGAGCGGTGTGCTTTCAGGAACGGCCGCTCGGTGTGGGAGGGTCCCATCGTGGGAACTCTCCCCCGGCGCTGGCGGGCCCTTGCTGGCCGTATTTCCACCGTAGTGGTGTGACCAGCTCTAGGTCGGCTTGGAAAGGCCCAAGGTGAAGGTGGCGTTTACAGCACCCCTCGCCCCGACCTTACCGCCTAGTGACCGCTGTGCCCTCTCACCCAGCGGGGAGGGACGGAGCTCCCTGCTGCCGGCACGACTGTCAACTGGGGTGGACTGACCTCAGTACGGCGATATCGGAAAACCTAATTGACCCATCTTGAAACACGTACCCCGTGACTTTTTTTGCCATGTCATCACTATTTATATCTATACAACCTATGTGAATTGTTTACTAAAGCACAAAGTTCTTCATAGATCCAGACTTTTAATTTTGCTCTCAAAGTGCACTAGATTGATGCATTTAACTTTAAAACGTAAATGTTCTTTCTAAATGCATGATGTTTCCAAAGTCAATGAGTGATCATGTTAAATAATCGTGATCTCAATATTGACCAACATATTTGTGATTATGATTTTGGATAATTGAGCAGCCCTAGCAAGACATTGGAGATTTTTTTAAATTCAAATCTTCCTAAATGAATTGAAAATAAATCAAACTTATTCCTGATCTTCACCTTTCCATCCACAAGCTTCTTCACATCAATAAGTCATTCTGCCCTTTCCTTTGTTCCTCTGTTCTGCATTTCAATTCTCTCATAATTCTGCTCAAATCCTCCTCACCAGCTCATTTGTTTCTGTCATATTTCTGTCTCCATTTGTACCTCCCATTCAACTAACACAGATATCTACAGTAATAAGACAGCCTGTTCGCTGGCTGAAGGGTTGAGAAAGTGTCAGAATCTAAATAAAACTGCAGAAACTTTAAATCACAGTCAACTATGTTGGTTCAGGATTGACAGTTTTTTGCACACTTATTTGCATCCCATGTTGCTATGAAACTGAGAAAACTGTGAGAAAAGATATCCTCGTAGTATATTCCCCATTGGTTGGGTGTGGTCAGTGCTCTGTTGCACCTTTAACCACACCCAATTAGTGATGTCACAAGTCCTGGAGTACACATGTGCATCACAGCAGCAAGGTAAAAAAAAAAAAAATCACAACAGCAAGGTGAAGAACCAATAGAGGTATTCAAAAATGAAATTTTTAGCTGCTGTTAATTATTCTTTAAAGTCAGCAAACACACATTTAGCCAGCCCGTTCTCTTTCCCAGGGCGTCAAATATACGCTAAATACGCTTGATACCGCTGCACAAGGCACCCTTTAGTGCCTGTATGAGACGTACAGGGCTTTCCATTAACTACAATGTAAACCCATCCATGGCAACAGTAAACGCTCAGAGAAAGTGTGCCGGGAGTGTGGTAACGTAGTTTAAAGAGCGAAAGAACACACACAGGGCGAGTGGAAGGGGAGGTTGAAGGGTCCAACAAACACAAGGCTTTAATCCGAGAGACCGTTGTTTGTGTCCCGTGTGTTAAGATTCACTTTCACGTTACAATCAACTGTTCGTTCGTGTCCCTTATTCACAATGTTCGGTTTCATTTTCACTTTACAAACGTAGTAGTTTTAAGACCACGCTCCACACATGTATAACTTCGGCTCGAAGCAGGTGTTGCTGGTGAAGTAGGTATATGTTCGTCATATCATCATCAAATATCTCTTCTTCTCTCCTCTCTGCATCATACCACCTCATTTATGGCTGCTTCCTGACTCTCACGTCTTTGAAGGTAGAAAATAATGTGGTGTTGCAGCACCTAAAAACCTGTTCGCATCATGTCTTACTTTGTTTCGGTTTTACTCCTTTGATGTTTTTGTAACAGTAATAGCAATTGTCGATAAATTCTCCTCTCAACACTAGTTCTTAGTTTGCTGAAGTTTATTGTTTTCAGAGAACCTTGTAAAATATATTTTTGCTTATTAATTCAGTATGCAGCTTTTTTAATTGGGCTAAATGGCATGGATTTCCCCAACTACTGAATATAATGACTTACACATGGTAATGTCTCTATTACTAGATGTCCAGCTCTAGTTTTCAACAGTACAAATCTCATAATACAGACGTCACACTTCACTCTCTTTTGTGTCATTCAAATTATACCAAAATAACGTCTCAACTCTCAGCTGTGAATCTGTGGCACAACCTCTGGCAGACGAGATATTTCTCACCTCTCAGCGATCACTGTTTTCACATTCAGCACGTCAAGACGTCTTTCTCTCCCTCACTTTTACAAATCTCAAACAGAATTATTCAGTCATTGCCCGTGGCTAAGAAGACAAAGCAAGAAGCAGAGAGAGCGGAACAGAGGATAGCACAGAGAGAGAAAGAGAGAGAGACTGTTTATATTCCTTATCTAACTCATTCTTTTAATCAAAAGGTTTGTGAGGAGTTGGACTTGGCAAAAATCTTTTAGCCGGATCAAATAACTGGACAGAGGAGAGTTTAAAGAGCATGGCATTCAATAATTTAGAGCTCTCTCTCTCTCTGTTTTCTCTTTTTCTTTCGCACGTTTGCCTCTTTCTCTGGGCATCGACACTCCTGTCACACTCACTGTATTGTCTCACACTTTGTTTTCTCCCTCTTTTTTCCCCTCAGTCATCTCTCAAAAGAAGGGGTTGTGTAAGTAAAGCTACACAGAAAGCATGGGTTAAATTTAAACCTTGATTTCTGAAGTGTTTTTGACGTTTGTGTGTCTGTTTGTCAGGCTTGGGTGATCTCAACCCCAGGGTGCCACAACATTAAAGTTAAAACGATCTTCTACCCAGCAGGGGGCAGGAGAGACCCTCAACAGATAACTAGCTGCACCAGTCCCCTCTGGTTAGAGGAGTTTGGGAATTGGCACTCCACACTTCTTCATTCCTTTCTTTTTTTCCTCCTTAACAATCAAACTGTGGGCTCCGTAAGTAGACAGAAGCTGAGCGCTCCAGATTAAAAGATGGCCATCTTGATTAGCCTTCCCTCAGGATTAATAAACAGCGTGGGTCTGGAGAAATTCTTGTCATCAAATGGATGATAATGATATTTGGAAATGTGCTGGTTTCTTTTTCTGCTCAGGTACATCACATTTTGATCAATAGCTTAGTGGCAAATGCTAAATGTATTTGTGTTCTGATGAACGAAGGCTCAAACTCTCTCTATCTTCCACTTTGATCACATTTTCTCTCTTAACAGAACACTTGCTCTTTGTTTCTTTCACTCCAAAGCAAAGCAGATTTAAAAATCAGTTAAGACCTTCTAGCTTTATTAGACCATTACTTACAGTAGATATAATAAGTGTCTAACACAACCCACAATTGAATCAACATAGATTCACAAATTTTCTCATTTTACAGCTAAACAGTACATGAAAATGTTTCTGAAAACATTTGAGGAGAGAAATAGGCCTTACAGTAACATAATATTGATACATATTTGATCAGCGCTGCCTAGTTTTACTGTTTGATCAGAGTTTATGAGTGATTGACAGCTGCTCAGAGACGGCAGGCTCCAGCTCGGCCTTGATTGGTTGTTTTCCTCCGGTCTGTGAAATCTTGTAGATGCCATTAGGAGCACAGAGACACATGATTTTTTTTCAGATTACCTGTCTCATGCGCTACTGTCAGGATATAGTGACCGTTTTATAAAAATAACTTTTTTAAATCATATTTGCTCCAATTTTACCCGCTGCAACTTTAAATATTGTCGTGCTGCAGAGATGTCCTGGCCTACACATCATACATATCCCTGCAAAAATTAAACCATAATCATTTTAATTTAATTTCAATGAAAATGGGAATAACGATATAAAAATTATCAATCTCTAATATCGCAAATCATATCGCAATATCAGTCAAAATTATCGCAATTAGATCTTTTTTATTCAAAATCGTGCAGCCCTACTATCAGCTAAGCTCAGTGTGTGCGAACAAGTATGTATTCTTCATCACGTCCATGTTCCCCTTGTTCTCTAACCTTTTCGTCTATCCGGGATTAACAGACTTGAGGTGAGGTGAAGAGATTAATGATTGTTTGCTGAAGAGACGGCCACACAGTGTATCACAATTTCAACATGGGCTTCAGTGATGGAGAGAGTGACTGCGAGCATGCACACTTGCATATCTCCTCACCTGCAAGGGTCAGCTGGATTATCAGATGCATAAAGCACTGCTGTTAATGCAGACACCAAGAGGATCTGAACGGTAAATATGTACAGGCTGCACGGTGGTTGAAGGATACCACAGTCTTGGATCAGGTTTTTTGGGTCACCTTGGGGTGTAATGTTGCTTTAAGGATCTCCGCTCTATCGCTCTCGAAGCCACCTCGTCAGTGCACAGAGAGTTTTTGTCTGACTGGTCAAAAGGCAGGACATGAGAAGTAATGCTGGCTTTTATTGTGTAACTTTTTACAGTTTGACAGCTCTCTGAAAACATTTGGCTTTTTTTTCCTTCTTGCTGTATCATTAAGAGTCTGGGTTATTCCGTTTTTTGCTTTGGTGAAAGCATGTTCAAGTTCACAAATTAGACAGCATTGTCTATGATCAAAAGAACACACTGTCAGAATATTAGTCTTTTTTTTATAATAATTGGACGGTCTACAGCGCCCAGTGTGAGTGACAGAGACGATGGGAGTTCAGACAACGGGTGGATGACATCTCACAATGACTGTCAGTCCAGTTCAAAGACATTGAAAGTACATATCAAGCACCACAGCCCACCGAGCCATCAACCTCTCCAAACGGCTGCCAGTCCGAGGCGGACAGGTCGCTCTGATCACATCCACTCTAGTGTTTTGCTTCCAGCAGCTACCTGATACCTGTGTTCTGTTGCTAATAGTCACCAGTGGGATTGGTATCAAGAATTGGATCCATATAGGTTTCACATTGTCAGGATTCATGTTGTTTTAGTTTATGTTACAGGTGTATTGAGAGACAGTAGATACGGAGAGCTGTAACTCACATTAACCTTTAAAATCACAGGTTAGTAGAAGTATTGTTGATGCACAGGTTGTAGCTGTTACTATGGATAACATAGTAATAACAAGGTGAACACAGTCAGGTGATGAAGTTCTGAGACTGACTTCAGCTTTTCTGATGCGACTGATTATCAACCAAACTTAAACTTTATTAGATTCGTCATATACATACATGAAATTTGACCTCCGCATTTAACCCATCCTTAGGAACAGTATCTTGCTCAAGGACACTTCAACATGCAGACAGTAGGAGCTGTGGATCGAACTGCCAACCTTGCGGTTAAAGGACATCACACTCTACCCACTGAGCTACAGCCGCCCCAAACACAAGAGTAAGTACTCGATTTGATTATTTTCCACACATCAATTCTTTCAAATGCTTTAAGCAAATGATTGAAAAACACACAAAGACCCAATTCCAATCCAGTCCCTCCCTACACCCTCCCACTTTGTGGCGGAGTGAACTCTGTTTGTCGTCACACTCGCAGCTCAATATAGCACGCTTCTTTAAGGGTATAAATACAGCGTCAAAGCTTCGGGACGAACTTCCCTCTCTCCGGCAAGGAAACTATAAATAAATATCAGAATAAGAAATACTTTATTGATCCCCGGGGGGAAATTGGGTTCCTGTAGTAGTGTTATTATGGTATGGATGGCCTCTGAATGAGGCGAACGGCGTCACCACGGTTTTGCACTTGGCGGCTCACGTTACCTCAGTCTTTGAAAGGGAGGAGTGAGTGGAGGGGTGCTAAATTGGTTGCAATTTGCAACCACACCAATAGATGCTGCCAAATCCTACACACCATCTTTAAGGTAAGAGCAAATTATGTTGCTTAGGGTTATTTTTAAGGTGTCAGTATGCTCCAATGAAATTACCTTTTGCCTTCAGACATGGTTGGACGACACATTGTACAAATTAGTGATTTTTGAGTATACCCCGACCCCATACATTTGTTTATTGTTACTGTCAAAATATTGCCCTAGTACTGTGTCCATTTGATCTACATTTCGTTTTCATGTATGATATGGCATATCTATCTATCTATATATAGCATATCTACCTGCTATGATCTCAAACTCCATTAAGTGACAGGTACAGCACATACTTGTTTACACACACAACTCACGGTACCTAAAGGAGGTGACACATTCACACACCGTGATCTAGACACTTATCCCTCCTTCTGTCACAAACACATACACACACACACACACACACACACAAACACGGTCATCGGTTCTGCCAACATGGTCTGTCCCTGGCTGTTCTCAGGTATTGGTGGTATTTGTAAAGACCCTAATTGCCCATGTGTCTAGAGAGTGTCTGTTGAGAGTGTGGCTGGCTAATGAGCTCCCTGGGAGAGGGTCAGTAGTTAGCCAAAGCAACACTGGGCTCTGCTCCCTGATAAAGGTCACATACCTCCGGGGAAAAATGCCACAGCATGATGTGATGACCGAGGAAAGAGGACCGGCCAGCCTTTCACTCGCCATTAAACGAAATGAGTGAACCATAGAGGGGATGAAATTCTTTTGGATGAGGTGGCAGGTCCTCCAGGCAGCGCAGTCCACTACAAATACTCCGAGCCACACAGACCAGACAAACTGCTGTGCTGTAGTAAGGGCCTGGGAGAGAACAGGCAGAACATGAGATAATAAGGACCTGCAGGAAACACTGAGGAACTGGAGAAACAGGAACAGGTAACACTGCAGTACTCATGTCCGATCTGTTTAAGTGAAGATGTTGACCTCTGATATCTCTATTATGGCCTTCAACAGTAAGCTGTCAGTAAAATGTTTCACAGGGTGCATATATTTAAACATAACTTGTGACTAACTTGTGACTTTTCTTGGAAATGTGAAGAAATTCCACTACTGTAAAACTACAATGTTATTCCCTTCAGGTTCTCAAGGAATTAATTTGTGATTTGTACATTAACACAATTATTGAAATAACTCACTGAATTGGAAACCAGGAAATTAATCCGGTCTTTCTTTGAAGCTAAGGTTGCGTCCGAAAATCCACACTAACATGCTATTTAGTACGTTAAAACGATAAGTGACATTTTTTAGTATGTCCAAAACCTTAGTATAAATCTATAGTACACAAATTGCATACTATTTCTGGTGAAATATTACAGTATGCAATGCTGGACACAATGGTGGCATAAATATCCCACAATGCAATGCGATAGCAACAACAATGTTCATAATAGACAATGGTGGACAGCTCTGTAACATCAATAACATTTCAATGTAACTGTAAGTATAAGATAGTAAGTATATGCTAGGCATAATATATATTTTAAATTAATTCAGACTTTGATTTTCACAAGCCGTCGTTTTGGTCACATGAGGTTGGCATGGGTTACCATGGTTACACGTCTCCAACCGGCAAGGATGCTCTCAAGAAGTGACGACGTAAATTACTGCTCAGTGCGTCCGAAAAGTTACATACTGCTGTTTATTCACACAAAAGTATGTTGAGCGATAGTACACATAATGGGTATGTAGAGCAGAGTATACTTTTAGAAACACTTCCCATACTTTATAAATCAGTGCAGTGTAAATGCTGCTGAAACCAACCAAGTTTAAGACAATGATATTCAGAAGAAAACATTAAGAAAAGCCCTAAAAGCCACTCGCCTCATCCTCATCATACTATACCTACACGTGTGTTTCAGCTCAGCAGCCCAACTGAACTGTAAGCCAAGGGAATGAGGGGCATTATCAGTCATAGTCAATAAACCCATTAAGTCCATTAGCAGAGAACATAGGTGCTGCCTGGCTTGCTAGTCCTTTCTTTCGTGTCTTTTTGTTATTTCGATACCTTGCTCACCTTTTCTCCTCATTAAGCTCTCACACATGGTTAACTATAGAGAGAGAATCTGTCCCGAAGCTTTGGTTTGTGTGAGCTGAAAACAAAAATGGGAAAAGTAAAAGCATCAGCAGCCTGATACTAATGGAACGAGTGGAAAACACTATGGATCTCTAACCTCCTCCTCTCCTCACCTCACCCTGCCATAGTCTCTCTTGCAAACTCACTTTTTGTCTCTGTATCTCTCGCTTCATAATTTGCTCACCCATGTACTCTGTCATAAGTTTTATTCCTCCGGTACAGGAACTCCATTAAAAGCTGTAGCCAGAAAACTACTGACATAAATAAACCAACATCAACCCAAAGGAATTAGGACTGTTTTCTGCACACATGTGGGTTTTAGGGATGTTCAGACATTTGTTCCCTCCAAATTATTTCTTTATTATTTATATTTAGACATGAAAACACATAGTCCACTTTTGTCTTGCTTTTCTTTAAAGACCAAACTGTGTTTTTTTACCATGTTGTTTAGCCCTATAGAACACCATGTAAATCAACTTGCCAGAACCTACTAAGGAACATTATTTTATAGTGATAGTTATAGCTTTATTTGTTGAAAAGAGATTTTCTTAAAAGGTGTTAAAGGTCCAGTGTGTAGGATCTGGCGGTATCTAGCATTGAGGTGAGGAGATTGTAACCAACTGAAGCCTCTCCCGTGTGTCAAGCGTGTTGGAGAGCTACAGTAGCCAATGTGAAAACGTGAATGGCCCTCTCCATTTGGAGCAGAGCCAGAGCTTAGAGAGTGTGTGTATACGAGGGAAGTGAGTGGTGAAGCAAGAGAGCGAGAGCGGCGGCGACGGGAGTGAGTAACGTTATCGACTCCGGCCCAAGCAGGAAAAGTTAACAGTGTTTGGTTTGTCCGTTCTGGGCTACTATTGAGACATGGCGGTGCAACATGGCGGATGCCGTGGAGAGGGGACACGCTCCCTACGTACGTAGATATAAATATCTCATTCATTGGCATGCATGTGCGCAGCTCATTCATGTTTCAGTCCAGGCTTAATGTAATATTCTGCTTTCTCCTTCTTGCTTTCAACCCACAGCGAGCAGGAAGAAGTGTGGACCAACCAACAAGTCCTCAAAATTAAACAACAAAATTTGTTGTTTGTCCACACAGAAGTTTCTGATCTGATGCCCTTATCGGCAGGACAACATCATCTGTCTGTGCTGTCCAAAAACGTCTCATTCTACGATAACAAAAACCCAACAATTCTTATTTTCAGGTGATTATGCATGATAAGAAAACACACTTATGAATATTATATTCCAATTCTGACAATAGATCCCTCTCTAAGGAACAATTGTGTCTGTGCTTTTAAAAAAAAAACAACAACGCTGACTCATAGTTGGAAATGAACAGCTGTCACCCGTGTTAAAGGCTGATGTTTTGTTGACCCACCCTGACCTTCTCCTTACTGTTGCTCTATAAAAACCTCCCTTCCTCCTCCGCCGCTAGAGGGATTTGTCACTTCAATGTAAACATTTGCCATTTTGGGGTGCTATCTGAAACGACTGATGCTGTCGTTCCTCTTGGGAGGACAGTCTGGGATTCACAGACATGTACTGAGGCCTCTCTTCAAGTACCCTGTCCAAAACATCACTAGATGTACTTGCAGGGATCTTTTTTTTAAATAAAATAAAATAAAAGCCTCTGAAGGCAACAAGATATTTGTACATGAATATGACCTCCAGAAAGACAGAAAACCTCAAGACTGACAGAGACACATGGGTGAGAGAAGGAAAGCGATAGAGACAAGGAGAAAGAGAACAAGATGCTGGTAGAATAAGTGTCGATGCTGAGAGGGAGAGAAAAAGAGAGACAGAGAGGGCCGGTTGATACAGATTGTGAAATTGATGTATGACAGAAGAGATTGGTGTTGCCTCTCAGATACATCTGAATTGAACATTGTCAGGAGGAGGCAGATTACAGCAGAGACTGTGCTGCATCCAGCCTCCTGCTCTAAATGAAGACGTGTCTACTTTCAGATGAGACAATGAGACACAGACTGTATGTGTTTGCTGTATACCAAAGGTCTGAGGACACAAGGGGCATCATATTTCCGTGTGTCTAACTATACAGTAAACAGCCCAACACGATTCTATACTGTATCCTCCAGAAGGCAAAGTCATACAGATGTCAAAGTTTTCGGCAGCAACTTTATTTAAAGATATCATGAGTATACGTTGCTTATGCAAAGGCAGTTTGGTGGTTAAATAGGTGATTATGCAACCCGGTCTCACAGGAACGCATATGAAGAGCAGGATATTACAAGGTCATTCCACATGTCATGAGGACGCATTTTATGGTACACAGCCTCCGTCATTTCCACGCTTGCCATTCATTGTCTATGTAGGCAGCCGTGCAATTTATTCTGGTAGCGTGTCGGCGCGATTCGAGAGACGGGATGTCACATTGGCCGCTCCTAATTTGCATAAAGTTGAGGTATAGGCTACTTTATGCAAATTCAGGGGCATCCAGCACGACTCGCGCCTCTGAAAACTCCCTAGAAACTTTAAAACTAACCATTGTCGATCTAAAATAAAGACAGATTCAGCAACTGCATGGCTTATTTCTCACATAAAATGTTTTCAGAAACACATTTCGATGAACTACTTACATAATATTAGAGAAGAAAGTTTCCAAAATGAGCCGCCATGTTCGTTCCAGTTTGAAAGCTGGGAGCAGCAGCCCATGAGGGAAAGTGTTCGTCCAATCAGGTCATTTAGGTGGCCCTAGTGCCTTGTGTCTAGTGGCAGCCCATCAAGTGTCCAACGCTGGGAAGCGAGGTGATCCCTCACGATAAAAAATGCCCCAGTGGACATGTATCATAAGCCTTTTCGCATGTCATTTGTACGCCACGCAACGGTAACAGACACTCAGTTAGGTTTAGGAAAAACGTCATGATTGGGCGTGAAATAAGTACATAAAACAAGTAAAATATGTATGGAAGCAGTGTAACATAAGTACGGAAAACATGTCAGAGACGTCACTAAAAACATGTGACAAATGTCACTAATGTAATTTAACACCGGTCTCGATCTCCTGGTTGAAAGTTGTATGTTTGTTGGACCATCCACCTCCCATCCTGCCATCTTTCTCGCTTTTTATTCTACATCACTAGCTCTGACCATAGCATATTTACGCGGAGCATTTACATTGCAGTCAGTACAGACTACATGGTGTACAAATGACACGGCAAACGCAAGAAAGGTGTTCTTATTGCATGCTAAATGCCTTGCAAATTATTGTGATATTCATACACTTTTTCCTGCTAACAGGCTGGATTCTACATATATAGTGTCCTGATACAGGACAAGAAGAAGGTGAGGAACTCCACAATAAAAAACAGTTCCCTCTGCAAGTCTAATATTTTTCTGTGTGTCACATATTATGTGCTTTTGCAGTTTTGTGTACACTTGGTACCATATGCTACTTATCCAAATAAAATAGAGCCCTTTGTTACTTACTGTGTGTCGGCCTTGTGTGAGTCTTCTGACTAACAACTCTCTTCTTTATCTGAGTTAATGGCAAAAAAAAAACTAATTACCACAGTAATGCAAAATGAAACTTTAAAGAATGAGTCCCTTCAACATCTCATTTGCTTCGTCTGCCCTTCTGTGGCTCTCTTTGGCTTATTTTTCCTCTCAGTCATTGAGAAGCTTCCGGCACCCACCCTGATGTGTGTGTGTCTGTGAGTGAGCAAGAAGGATGGATATAAAGAGATAAGGGACATGCTCCTGTGCTGAAAAGAGCGAGTGTGTGGGGAGTTTGGGGTGTGGGTGGATGCCAAACAATGAAGCAGCCTCGGGCTGAGAGGCTGAGAAGAGTCTGATAATGGAGCAACACTTTAACCAAACAAGAGACTGGACGCTGAAGACGCTGTCACTGAAAACAACCTTTTTTTTTTATGAAAACAACAACACTAAATAAAAAGTAACCTTTGGAAACTATGACAACATGTATAACATTTTTTTTGTCAAAACTGAATTATAATGTGAAAGACGGAAGAAGGAAAAAAAGATGCAAATCTTATTCAATGACCTGCCGGCATGTGTTGGATCACACATTGTAGCCTTGGCCCTGGGCCTGCTTAGTAAAACAGTATCGTCCATCAGCCAAAAATATCTCTTGTTCAGAAGTTGACCTGTTGAACTGTTGTTAATATGAAGCATCTTGCATTCAGTAATGTTATGTCTCTGTCAACAATATTATCTGATGTTACTGGTTCTTGGAAGAAACAAGAATTAATTAAAAAGAATTATCAATTATCAAGTGCTGTGTATGTGGATGTAATGTTGACGTTACTTTAAGTCGACTATCTTCTGTGTTGCTATCGAAAGGAGTAATGATGGACAACATGTTGAAACTGTGGAACTTTAAATACCTCGGTACAGTGCTGGACACCCAGATGAGCTTCTCACAAAATACAGAGTATATTTTCAAGAGATGCTCACAGCGACTTTGTCTTCTAAGGAAACTGATTTTAGAATTAGTGTACAAAACTATTGTTGAAAGTGTTTTAACTTTTCACCTTCCTGCCTGGTATGGTCACCTAAATCTTAGATATAAGGATGAACTCTCTAGGATTATGTCAATGGCAAGCAAAATAGTTGATAAACCCTAGAAGTCCTTGACTCAACTTTTTACCGAAAGTAAGAGGAAGAAAGGAGGAGCATCCTGGCAGATAGCTCCCATCCTCTCTTCAGAAAGTTTGACCTCCAGGAGGCGCTATAGAGCCCCTCCAGCAAATAAAAATGTGTTTAAAAAGTCCTTCATCCCAAGTGCCATCAATATTCTTAACTCGACAAAGTGACTCAAAGCCACTGACACTGACATGAACTGTTTTAATGTGTAATATGACCCATCTATGTATCTGTTTTTTTTACTAACTGCTGTCTGTTTTTTAATGTGTTTTATTGTATTGTATTGTAAGTAAATTCAAGGATTGACGGCAGCCAAACAACTAAATCTTCCTGTAGATGTTCGCTAAAGAGATATCAGAATCAGACATATTTGATTTATGTATTTATTATTTTTATTTATTAGATTTATTGGCTTCTACTCTTGAGCTAAACCTAAAAACTATGAACTGTAATTTAGTGAACAAGTGAGTGAATCCAGCTTCTGAATGATTCAAATGTATAGTATTTATAATATATAATATTTATTGATCCATGGTGTGACCAAGTAAATAGTGCTTTTCCCACTGAGAACAACACATGTATCCATGGTAACTGTACGCAACAAAGATGGCGACAGCTGTGGCCTCAAAATGCTTAGAAGACATAAATACTGGTCTTAAAAAGGCATGAAAAAATTGGAAACATTTTATTGATAAAACTAGACTAAAATGTCTTTGTGGACTAAATTGAACAAAAATCAAATGACTAAAATTGGATTAAAACTAATATAAATTTTCAAAAGGCTAAGACTGAAACTAAATCCAAATCTGGTGCTGAAATGAACGCTGTTTGAAGAGAACAGATGAGTGAAGTGTTGTCTCAGAAGCTGTCCGAGGTGCTGACCAGACTGTGCACTCTGGAGCTGTCACCGGCACCGAGGAGATTTCATCTGATCACTACAACCCATACGTCAGCTATCGGTTTAATCTAATGTAACTGTGCTACCCTGTGTAACCTCTGTGCTGTTTCCTCTGAGTGCTTAATCCTGGGACCGAAAAGACCAAGTCAGCAGTTTGTTGGTCCCAACTGGTTTGAGAGCGAAGCATTGCTGGAGGTAGCACCAACTTTGTTAGTGCTGAAGCTGCCTTCTCAAGTTAAGAGGTAGTTCATCTGTAGTGTATTTAGTTAGTCTACTGTCTCAGCAAGTCAGTGATGGAAAGTAACTAAGTACATTTACTCAAGTACTGTACTTAAGTACAGTTTTGAGGTACTTGTACTTTATTTGATTTTAATGCTCCTTTTTGACAGTCATTTCCTCTCTAAACTTCCCGCATGGTTTCATTTAAATAACTGTTAAAGGCCCAAAGAGGTTAAATGATCCAATATTTCACAAAAAAAGAGATTAAGATTAAAGATTAGAGAAACCTCCAAAACATGAAAACAGATTTGTGTAGAAGAACTTTGCTTTTTCTTCATTTTCTCCAATTAATCATCTCAAGATCCCTCAAAGTTATCTTGTGAGGACAATAATAATAACAGAATGATGCATTAGTATTAACAAACTAATAATGTCATATATAATATTATATTACTCATAGGGGTCATTTCTCTACGGAATGAGTACTTTTATTTTGATACTTTGAGTATATTTTGCTGATAATACATACATGGGTTGTATGATTTTTACTTCAACTGTCAGTTGTGTTGCATGTTAAGACAGGTGCTTTTATTTGTCACACACTTGTAGATATGTGGCCTCGTTGGATGACATCTGGGAAGAAGAGCAACTTTATAGAGACCAACTAAGACGACATCTTCTCTGTGCTGAAGCTCAGAGGTAGGATTTTTTTCTCATTACCAGCTGCAGTGTGTTTAATGTTGTTGAATATTGAAAGCATACAACACATTTTAAATTCAGTGGCCTCTTTACCTCCATTATGAACTTCTCGAAAATTCATGAAATTATAGGATACGGTCTGTAATGGCCTTCATTCAGTGTGATTTACACTTCCCGAAAATATAATTTTCTCCAATGTCCAGAACTTCAGAATACCTGAAGCTGAAATTACAGCCCATTTAAGGACCTCATTTGTCTTTTTTGTTGGTTCTCAGAGAAAAGACACAAGGTGTTAGGGGAGGATTAGCAGACTGGATGGAGATAAGGGCGTAAAGGTGAGGAGAGGTGGACATGAAAAACACTATCGCCTGTTAAGGGTGGGAAAAAAAATTAATTCATGATTTATATTTTTAATTGATTTTTTTTTTTAAATGCCTAAATTGATATATTTGCGTCATTTGAGTCTATGCAGAGGTAGAAGGAGGTAGACTGCTTTTATTGTTGTAATCAACATGACTGATGTATTTAACTTCAGGACATCTCTGACTACATACATGCTGAAAGTCAAACATTTTTATTATATCAATTTAGAGATTTACAAAGTATAGGTTGCTAGAAATATATGATTCAACTTTTTCCCATGGTGTAGTGTGAAAAAAGTAAACAAAAATCCTAATAAATCGTAAAAACAAATTGAAATACATATCGATTCAGCACCCAGGTGTCGTGATAGTATCAAATCAGGAGATAAGTATATCGTCCCAGACCTACTGTCTGTACACAGCTGGAAACTGCAAAAGTCAAATGACTTGATTTTTACATTTGAATGATTGTGCGTCTGTAATGTGTTTTTTTGTGTCTCTGTTCTTCAGAAAATGTTGGAGAAGCAGCTGCAGAACCACAGGAAGGCTCATCAGAAGCAGCTCAGCCGCCTACGAGGCGAGATCAATGCTGGACGAGCTCACAGAGTAAGGGAACACCAGTGTAGCAAAATATTCTCTCAATACCTTGATTATCGCTTCTGATTTTAAAATGTTATTTTTTGAAGATATTTACCAGGTATTTTAACCTTTTTTATTGATAGTAGATGGTGTAGAATGGAACCAGCGTAATTACATATTATGTGTCGAAACCACTTGACTACCTGGACATGCATGTTTTATTTATTTTTTATTAGCATTTGTTTTTTATAATTGTTTTTTTCCTTTGTTACCAAATGAATGGACTGATGGACCCAATATACACCCATACGGACAAGGTTTTGATCTCTCATCCATGAAAACTGATGCTGGTCTGTTTTAGAAAGTGGTGAACCAGGGTCTGTTATTGGAGCAGGAGAGACTATAGGTTTTGTAAATGTCTCTGTTTTCTGACCAGACTGCTGAATGAACAAAGGGACGTGAAGGGTCTGGAGGAGATGAGAACTGGAGTACATGGAACAAACATTTGGTACCTATCAAATCTAGTAGTAGTAGTAGTAGTTGTTGTAGTAGTTGAAGTTGTTGCTGTTGTCATTGTTGTAGTTGTTATCATAGTTGTATTAATGGTATTTGTTGTAGTTGCCATAAAAGTCATAGTATAGTATGCCATAAAAATAATTTGTTTACATCCTATACTATAAATTTTTTTTTTTTTACTTTTTTTGCGAAATACTGTACTAAACCATAACTTCTTTTTGATACACTATACTATGACTTTTTTCTTTTTTTACAACATACCATACTATGACTTTTCAGACTTTTTCTCGACACACTATCCTGTGACTTTTTTTTTTAACAATGACTTTTTTCCAACATACTATACTATTACCTCTTTCACACCAATGACCAGGGTCAGACCAGGGTTACCTGACCCATGTTGAAACTTTCTTCTTTGTCAACCAAGCCAGTCAACAAGGGTTAATCCCTGGTCATGACAATTCAGAAAAGGGTCTTTTTTCAATTTACTATACTATTACTACTACATTTTAATTTTACATAGTATTTTTTATGCTATTACTTTTATTATTTATATATATTTATATTAAATTTTTCGATACAGGGACATTTTTTGCTGTAGTATGACTTTTTAAAGACTTTGACTATAATACTAAAAAAAATGGCTTAAGGCAAATCAGAACTGCAATAACTTGACTTGACCTGATGCATGACGTATTTTGTCTTTTCTATTTGTGTGTATTGTATATTTGTATTTGTATATAGTTCCTTATTGTTTTTTTTATACTGATGTCCATTAACGTGCTCTGTCCCTATCAATTAAACAAATAAATACAACTGAGTTTTTCTCACAATATTTTCAATACTATGGCTTTTTAAGACACTACTGACTTTTTTCATGATACATACTATACAATGAAAAAAGAAATGCATAAATAAATAAAAATAATAATACTGCACTCTTCCATAGTAGCTCTAGGGGTCATGCATCCAAATACATGTATAATAATAACATACATGTTTTGATTCATTCATGCGCATGAGAACTGGAGTGATGTCAAATCACAATTACGCACAGCAGAGCTGATGGTTACATTTGAGCAACCAGCATCAGATTGGTGTAAAATAACCACGTAACTCCCCGTGCTTATGTGCACATCAAACGTGTCGGTTTGATTCATTATTCTACAAAAATCCTTCTGCGCATCAACAGGCGTGTTGACGAAAACTGTTCCTGCCAGTCTTTCACCTGTGCGTCATCTTTTTTTAAACGAGGCTGACATAAAATGCTGTCTGGAGCTCCACATGTTTAATTATAATAGCCTACAGGTAGTGGTGTGGCTGCGATAAGCAACATGATGTGATAGAGATTGGCCGTGCGTCATGACGGGGAGAGTTCTGGGATTAAAGGGGTGAAAGTAGTGAATGTGATGATTGTCACAGCCTAATGCACCACCTATAATAATGCATTCTTTCTGATCCCACCCTGTGCCCACGTGCGCAACAGGTGCGCCAAGTGAGCCTGATGGCCACAAAATTACCAAAAGTGCCATTTGGCACTGTCCCACGCACTTGGCAGGGTGCATCACATTATTTTACTCAACACAGCCACACATGTAGGCTATTAATTAAAAATGTGGAGCTCCAGACTGGCCAGCCTCGTTTTAAAAGTTGATGCACCCAGCCGTTCGTGGAGCTGTGTGAACTCTTTTCAACGTGTCAGTCTCCAACACGCCTGTTGAGGTTCACAAGAAACTGTGTAGAACAATTAATCAAAACGACACGTCTGATGTGCACATGAGCACGAAGGGGTTCTGTGGTTATTTTATGATAGTTTGATGCTGGTTGCACAAAATGTAACCAGCAGATCTGCCCCTGCGTAATTGACATCACTCCAGTTAGACTGCAGCGGGGTGCGCTGTGCTGGCTCTCTGTTTGTACACTTATCTCGTTTGCACGAATTAAATATAACGTGGGAACGTTTTAACTAAATTGATGACACAAATTAACCAACTATATACTGTGCGTAAATTGTGCCCTTTTTCTCTTTCTGTGGCCACTCCCGGGCTCCGTTGATAAAAGGAAAAGACATCCCCCTCCAACCCCCCCACCCCTCATCCCATTCTCTAATAAACTAGCCCATCAATCTAGGCTCTGAGAGGGTCTGAAAGCCCCTCTCAACACCCCCTACACTTCCTCTCCAGTAATTCCCACAGGATCCAAAAACTTTCAGGCAGCATCAACAACTATTTCAATTCTCTCAGATTTCCTTTGCGCCTCAGCAGCACAGTTGATCAACATGGCCAGAAATGCTAAGAACTTAACCTTGTCCTTACACAAACAATATTCATCATGCTTCCTACCTGATTTGTTCTCCCTTACTTGAATCTTTCCTGCTGCTACCTCATGACTTAGCCTTCTGTTTGACCTGATCTTCATGACTTCCATCTCCTTCTTTCTCTTTGGACAGTCTGCTCACCATGCTTCATCACTGATTACACTTTGGTTCTTTCTCACCATTTCTACCACTGCACATCTCATCTCCACATTTACCACATATCCCAAAATCCTGTCTACACACAAGCGAGGTGTGCCCAAATTTCCATTTTTAAAATCTACTTGCATCGACCTCCTGTGGTACTCCATCAGAATCAGAGTCAGTCTTTATTCCCCAAGTATGTACATAAAAGGAATTTGACTCCAGTTTTATGCATCGCTCTAAGCGTACTTACACAGAAATAGAAAAAAACTAACAGCTAAAGACAAGGACAACAAAGCTGGATAAATAAAGGTTAAAATAAAGGATGTGTTAGTGTCAGAGGGTTATTGGCAGTGTATGACTGATTAAGTGTTTATCAGAGTCTGAGAGAAGAAACTGTTCTTGTGTCTGGTTGTTTTGGCATACAGCGCTCTGTAGCGCCTCCCAGAGGGGAGAAACTGGAAGAGGTCATGTCCAGGGTGTGAAGGGTCTGCAGTGATGCTTCCTGCCTGTTTCCTGACTCTGGAGGTGTATACGTCTTGGATGGAGGGCAGGCTGGCACCAATGATTTTCTCTGCCATCCTGACTGTCCGTTGTAGTCTGTTCCTGTCTTGTTTGGTGGCTGATCCAAATCACACAGTGATGGATGTGCAGAGAACAAACTGGATTCCTTAGCTTTGCTCCTTCACACCATTTTCAATGTCATCTGATGGCATCATAGTGATCTAAGAAGAGACAGAGAGAGAGGATGTTAGAATGGAAGACAGAGACAAAACACAGCTGATTCCTCGAGGAAACAGCTGACTGACAGAAACAGAGTCAGTGGAAATCCTCATCGTGACATAGAGAGTGATTCACTTGCAACCACAGATGCACAAAGTATAAACTGAGTTCATTTATTGGCATCTAACACAACATTCAGATCATTCATTTGTTCCAATTTGACAGAACATCAGCCAGAAGCTCAGCATGATTTAATCCAGCTTGTGTTCTGCAGCCTAATTCACTCAAAACTTGCATTTAATCAATGTAGATATGACTAGTTGATTTTTCCTGATTAGCGTATGTTTTTTCTCTATTGCATACATCAGTAAATATTTCTCTGTCTCTGAGAGGGCTTGCTTGTCAAATTAAAATCTCACTCTGTTTTACAGTAAGTCATCGGGGACAATTGTACATGTCCAAAAAATCAATAAAGGTAGCATAATAAAATAATAAAAACAATTCAAAATACAGGCCTAGTGATACCATTCATTAAATGTGTAAGTTAAATCAATTTTGTGCGTGGATTTTATTCTGGATTCATGCTTGTGAGGAATTTTTATTCATCGTAGCCTATAACATCTGTTCACCATCCATCATTCTTCATACCTGCTTATCCTGCTCAGGGTCATACCTATCCCAGCATGCATCGTGACAGGTTGCCAGCCACATTGAGGGCTGACACACAAACTCTTTTATTGTTTACATTCTTGCCCAAATCTGTTTTTTACTGCTAGAAAAAGATGAGTCCAAAATATCTTTTTGTCAGTGTTAAGGCCTTGACACACCCGGGGCGTGACGAATAAATGACACGGAAATGGTAAATAGTCGCCTGCAAATATTATATGTCTAGAGCTTTTATTGTGAAACGTAAGAGCAGAAGGAGTGGATCAGGTATGTGCTTGCCTCCGTCAAGGTTGAAAGGAGTAATAAAGTTTGCTGTCTTGGTTTGGACTACGGAGCATTCGTGTTGTTGTTCCATAAATATAGGCGCAACTCAACCTGTTCCACACAACTTGATGGGGTTGATGCCTTTATTCACTGTGCGAAAAGCTCAGAGAAATCAATCGCTTTTGCGCTGCATAATATTCATGTTCTGTGAAAGTATTCATGACAAAAACAACAGTTCGAAAAGATACCTACTTAGAACATTACTCGCTCTGGAGTTAACCCCCGCCATCACTCTACTAGTTCATGTTTAAAAAAAACTGGGACACAACAAGATTACAGTGAGCTATTTATAATAGAGACTAGGCACGGACAAATAGATCCAAGTGCATTTTTAGGCATAGAAGAGGGTATAATATGGACAGGGCTTGATGGAGGTTTCATACTGCCAAACAGATCAACGACATCTTGCAGGGAAATAGGAGAAAAGCAGTCAAAAGCGATTGCCCGAGGGAGTAGACGAGGGGATGATGCTAGCCCTGATATCTCTAACCTTATCCACAAAGAAAAAAGAAAGCTATACTGCAATCCTTATTTGAGGAGACAGGCATATCCGGAGGTGCAGGATTGACAATGTTGTTTATGGTGTCTAACAGGATTTTAGGGTTGTGTTTGCTGGCTAGGTTAGCAATGTAAGAAGCCCTTTCATCCTTAACCATGATGTTAAACTCAGTTAAAAGGTCTTTATAATAGAGACGGTGCGCCTGGAGCTTGGTGGATTTCCACAGTCGCTCTACCCTCCGACATTTGCACCGGAAACAATGAATGGTCATTTAACCACGGGGATGAATTGATGAAAGGAACAAGTCTCATTTTACT
Source organism: Sebastiscus albofasciatus (assembly GCA_916701655.1). NCBI lineage: Eukaryota > Metazoa > Chordata > Actinopteri > Perciformes > Sebastidae > Sebastiscus > Sebastiscus albofasciatus. The sequence goes on along the minus strand of CAKAOI010029001.1, from coordinate 15,670 downwards.
CTGAACCACTTTATCCAAAACGGCAGATCAATGTGTATTAAAGGAGCGGACCAGACTAATCTTTGATAGCATGTCCTAAAGCTTTCTAGCAGAATATGCTCTCTCTCTCTCTCTCTCTCTCTCTCCCTCCCACACCCACACACACACAGTTGTGTTAGCTGCTGTACCTCCATACCTCCCAGGGGTGTGTGCGGCGGTCAGAGAAGTGGTCCTAGACTCCCAGCTCCAATTAAGAGAACAGACAGTTGGTGAGAGGGAGAGAGAGAGTATGGCCTCCTTGCAGACGCAGAAACACTCCAGCAGAATATTAATAACAACTAACATTTCAGCCATATCCTGCTATCTCCAATTGAAGCTTTGGTTATGGAAATTCACTGCTTGCTTTGTCCTGCAGATGTAAAACGAAAAAACATGTTTCATGACCCTATGAGCATGCAATGTAATTTGAAAATACATTCTGAAAATGTCAACGACACAAACAAGTCATGAGAGAAAGAAAAATAGTTGTGCATGTTGCCTTTTGGAGCAAAGGTTCTACATCTGAGTGATTGAGATAAAAATACAGGTATGTTTTTAGCAAGTAATAATCTGCAGTACAATATGCTATAAAGAAATGGTGATTCTGCTTTATTTTTAAGTTTAGTGATACTACAGAATGACTCACAAATAGTCTGGCTGGGGATTTAATTCCACCCTTTATTCAAATAAAGATCGTCTTGGTAACCGTTATTATGAATGTGATGCGAAATAATGTCTGCTTTGGATTTAATTGATGTCTGGAGATTTGGAAAACAAGAACAAATTAGATATACTTTTTGAACTCACTAATTAATAGCCATTTCTGGGAAATTTCACACCGTCTACTGATTGTTAAAAAAACAACTTTGAGTGAAACTCATAATGGTGCAAACTGTTGTAAATTTAATCAGTCATTATAAGATGAAAAATGTTTTTTAAAAGCAAACTAATTTATTGCAGATTACTTTTTCTTTATTATGAACTCAGCCAGCCTACATACAGTGACGTATAGATTTAGATGTGCTTTTTGAGGCCATGCCATTAAATACGCATCCTTTAGGCATAAACAAAGGATCGTCCAGGGAAAAGAAGCCTTTAGAAAAAAATAAAAAGCATGCAGAATTATTCAGGTAATTCAGATAAGTCCTTAGGTCTGGAAGACTTGGTTTTGTTGGATTTGGAAGAAAATATGAGAGAGAGATGGTTTGTTAGTGATGTTATTTACAAGTCCAAGTCAAGTCTAAAGTCTTTAGAGGGAAAGTCTTAAGTCTTTGAGACGTGACTTGCAAGTGAAAAAGCAAGTTTTTCTGCTCTATCAATGCTAGTATGAAAATTCACATCAAATACTTATTTTTGAATGTAAGCAGGACATTTAACATCCAGTGGCAAGTGAAGAATCAAAGCATCTATTTGTGTCAAATAATTCAATGAGAACAACTGTGCAAAAAGCCCCATGATGAGTTTTTGTCTGTTTGGAATATAATAGTGTTTCTGATCATCAGTGCTCCTTAGTTTGATCTTAAAGGGAAACAACGGCCATTTTTAAAACATTGATATTATTCTGGAGGCTATATAACATGATGGAAAAAATACTTCGACTTGCTCATATACGCGCATAATGCAAGGGCATGCCAGGAAACCACAAGGTGGCAGCGTCATGACGGTTAACAGCAACTGCCTGTCAGTGGCGATTTGAACGGTGTAGAATTTCAACAACATTTGCAATATAAATCACTTTCTGAATCTATTTCATGTTAATTATAAAAACTTATAAGACAATTTTAACACTAATACAGCCGCCCAAGCTGAAAAGTTGTGGCACAATAGCGAAACTCCGATGCACGAGTGGCCGCATGCAACGACTGCTCAATGCTCATGACTTTTTTTCCCTGTTATATGTGTGTAGGGTTGCCAACTTCCACTAGTAGAAATATAGAAACAGCTGCAGACAGATAGTGGCGGGTTGTTTTGTTTAGTAATAGTTACTCGTTTTAGTAAGGCTACAACTAAAAATTGATTCCGCATCTGATTTTTCAGCAGCCTCTTTGGGTGGCACAGGCACACCCTGGCACATCCATGGCTACACCATAGTTACGATCATTTATTCAATATGCTGCAGATAGAAAAACATTTTACGAGATATTTCTATCACAAATTCCTCACGCAAAAGGCGGCCACCCTCTCTGAAGTCTTGTTTAAAACAGACAGCACAAACATTTTTTAGCGATAATTAATTCAATAGACAAATGTAAACATATAGTATACAATTTTGATAACCATAAGCAGAAACTAGCACATAAATAAATGATTTGTGTGTCAGAGTCAACTGCTGAAGCTTCAACTGAATGTGTGCATTGAGTTATGGAGATTTTGCGTGAATCCTGGTTAAGCTATTTATTATTCATGACAGTTGGGCAGAGCTCCAAAAGGCAAAACTACGCACAATATTGCATTTTTCAATGTTTATGGGCCACAAAGTCAAGTGTCCTCGGCTTTTTGCCTTCAAGTCTCAACTAAGTCAAGCAGGGGAGTCAAGTCACAAGTCCTCATTTTTGCGACTCAAGGTCAAGTGTCAAGTCTACAGCTCTGGTGTGAACGGATTAGGAGGGAAACTGTTTCAAGAATTTTCTATGGATGCAGAATAACAATACAATAATACAAGAAAAACAGGACAAACTGATTACTGATAGTGTGGTGTGGTTGTAATATCAGAATTTTGAAAACATGTTTGATAAATACAAGTATGTGTGTGTAGAAGGTATTTATGTAGATTTATTTACACGGCTGTGTTGAATACTCGATTCCGATTGGTCAATCACGGCGCTCTGCAGTCTGTAATTTCTTTATAGCAGACCATTGCTATGGGCGCGGCTCTGATGTTGGACTCTGGCAGACAGTTTTTGTGTCAAAATATTGTTTTTTTTCAGTAAGTAGCCGTGTAATAAGCGGGATAATGTACAGCTAGCGGGTCATTGTTGTGAAAGAAGCCCCTTCAGGGCGATGAGAGACCCCGTTGTGGATTCGTTCACAACAATGACCGGCTCACTGTACATTATACCTTATACCAATTTCACACCAATGACCAGGTTGGACCAGGGTAGGTTAACCCTGGTCCAACCCTTCTTTTGTCATTGCAAACCAAGCCAGTCAACCTGGGTTGAACCCTGGTCAGGACAATTCAGATACGACCTCAGATACGACCTGGGTCACACCCGGGAGCAATGCATACCAATGAGCTCTGGTGTTAGAAATGGGCGAGGGGGTGGCGGGTTATCTAATATGATAATATAGGCAACATTTACAAAATGATTAGACACTTCTGAAGACTATAATGTATATTTCACTCACTCCACCATCCAAGCATAGTGGACCTACTAAAGTTGTTCAGTTGGACATGTGGCAGCTGTTGGATAATGTAATAATGGATAATAAGAGCTTGTCCAAACATAATAAAATGAGTTTATATTTCATTTAGTTTGCTAATTGCTTGATAATGTAATGAACTGGGACTGGGTTTGTTACTTTACAACAGAGAGAACAGGTGACAGGTGGATCATTTTGCAGGTTTATTTTGAAAGATAAAAAGTTAAAATGGTAACGTTACAAATAGAAGATGTGTAAACATGCTTTAAAAACAGATGTGCTAACAGCTGGCGGTACCGTGAGATGGTCGGCTTATTAACACGGTGTGTTTCCAAGTAACGTAACGGCGGACGCCTCTGTCATTCAGCAGCATTGTTATGTTCGTTTAACGTTACACTGCGTTGTCCCTCACCGTCCCGTCATCTACCGCTTTTTTCTTCCGATCAACATCGAACCTTTCTTTTGATTTTGGGTTGTTTTTTAATTAATTTTCTTTACTATTCTTAACCTTAGCAACAGATAACAGACTTAAAACAAAACAGCAAAAAAGTAAAATAAACAACATAAGAAAAAGCAACAGACTTTAAAGTCATCTATAAAAAGGCTAGCCTTCTAGGGACTCTGGCTCTTCGAAACACAAATTCCCTCTTTTATTATCCTTTATATTTTGAAAATTAAATGGACAGATGGTTGTGTGGACTTAATGGGTTTTTGTTATATCTCTGAAATAAAAGATCCCCAAAAGAGATAATTTACTCTTTTAATAAAACCTTGCAACTGTGAAACAGCATGCATTTTTTATGTCATGATATGGTAGTATTAATAAATTCTCAGATAATTTCCCTTTATTACTTTTTGTGTTTCCCTCCACTGATTTTGTCTTTTTACAAAATGTATGAACAGAAGATATTGATGTTCATTTAGAATAATAAAACTGCAGAAACAAAATGTGAATATACAGTAGTAGTTTACGGGTACAGTAAATGTAGCCTTAAACACAATAAACCTTGTAATTATAGTTTAAAAACTTCATAGAGTTAAATTATTTATAAAAATCACATTTGGCTTTTGTCGAAAACGTATGTCTAGTGCCACTGACATAATATGCAATTTCCTCCCTGGTCTTCTCATATTCTCTATTCAAGCACATCATTGTTTCTAATGGCTCTTTTGTTTTTTTTAAATGGAATTAAAAGACACGAGCACATAATTCACATTATATTAGAAGGTGTATTATATGACACTTATTATTTGTGGATATTTTTGTCACTGTTTTAATACTGATGTTGCTGCATGAGTGTTGAATGCCTGGATATGTATGATGCCTTCATTGTTTTTTTCTGTGTTGCACTGTTTCAATGTCTTAAAGGTATAATATGTAACCGTTGTCAGTTGGTGTTTGTAAATCACAGCATTTAAAGTTGGCCCCTTCACAGCCGAGAGGGAAAGAGAGAGAGAGAGAGAGAGAGCAGCGATGAACGGGTCCTCGCACATCCACGCGCGTCGGGAGTACTGGTGGGATAAAGGCCGACGCGACCAGGCGCAATGAAACAGGAACTCTACTGAGTGCAGTTGTGCCTCCCGCGAGAGTCTGCGACAAACGGTTCATGAATTAGAAAAGAGAGCGAGGCAAAAGTTTAGGGGCGGGATTATGCGTTTATCTTGGCATGTAAATATCCTCAGGCCTGGACCATCATCATGATGTGAAATTTGGAGCAGATTTGACAAAGTACGCTGAAATTACAACAATTTCCTGTTTTCTGCCGAAATGCGCTTTTTCACCACGTCACCACCACGTTGCATGAAAACGCAAACGTTTGACAACTTTTGGTCACAAAGGTCTTCAGATGGTACTGACCAAATTTGAAGTCAATCAAATGAATTCTGTAGGAGGAGTCCGTTAAAGTACACAGCCTGTAAAACGCTAATAATTAACGAAAATGGCACATTGAATTAAAAATGTCTGACTTCAAGTTGGGTTTTGGGTATACCTCCAAGAGGCTTTTTCGTGCGTCTCCACATGTTACATCTGCCAACCGAATTCCATACATGTAGGTGAAACCTAAATGAGGGGCTACATTTTTCCAACTTTGTAGGGGGCGCTAGTGAGCCATTTTGCCACACCAAAGCCCAAAACCCCCAAAATATAAAAATGTTCACCACATCTTATAAGTGTCCAAAGTTTAACAAATTTATGAGCATCTTAAGGCCTTCAAAAATGCAATTAATTTTAATAATAATCATAATTTCTACAGTTTCAATAGGGCCTTCGCTGCCTGAGGTGGCCACACTTATTGATTGAACTAATTAATCACTCTTTTTATATATCCCTAGAGAATGACTTAGCATCTGTAAACCCAGTAACTTGACATTGTAGGTTTTTCATAAATGGTGTTGATATATTACAGCTGTATATTACTATAGTCCTGACCTACTCTGTTGTATTTTAAATGTAATGTTGTCATCAGATACTGTAAGTGTCATCATCATCATCATCATCTGGGATCAGGACTAAACAGAGAGGTACAGCCTGAGAGACAGATTCTCTTATTGACTGGCATCTTTCTCTGTTTTCCTATCAATTGTCTGTAAATCCCTGGCAAACAGATGGTCTGCTGTTGTTCAGCTGACAAATAATCTCTCAAATCTCTCAGTACCACTCAATACCTATCACATAAATGAATAATAATAGGCTTTTAAACATTAAATATAGAGTTTATAGGACTTTATAGGTCTTGCTTTGGTGCTACAAAGAAGCTATAGGCTACAATTGACATTATTCATGTAAATATGATTTCATGTTGTCCATTTTCATACAGAGGTGCATCTTTTACAACTGAAGAATTTATGACAAGTGTTCTCAAACTTACTCAGACTGAGTCACGCGTCGCCCTCCAGGTGTTTGCCCATCAGTAGGTAATTCCCAGACAGATAGATCCTCCTCCTGTTGTGAAGCAGATGGCTCTATCCAGGACATACTGTCGCTGTCTCCCTCCTCTTGTCAGCTCGCTAATCAGATATTTATTAACAATAATAAACCACCACATTTACATATCACTGTTGCTGGATGAAAACAGTATGTTGTGTTTAATGGACCTTTGTTTGGGAGAGAAAATTACCTAATTTTATTTCAATAAAGAAAAGAGAACACTTTTTTTCTGGAACGGCATTGCATTATTCTCTCCTCCTATTATTCTCCAGCCTCCTATATATCCTGAAGCATGTATACTGGAAATCATCATGATTCAATTTTTAGGTCGCCTCTACTTTTGTCAGTTATCCTCCCAAACCCTGCCCCGCGTCACAGGGCTCTCAAATGGATCTTTTTCCCTCCAGGCTCTGCCAACCTGTGGCCGGGCAACAGAGGAGCCATTTATCTCCTCTGCAGCATGCTGAGAATAATCTGGGATGTGCGTGTGCATGTGAATGGGCGTGTGTCTGTGTATGTGTGTGTGTGTGTAGTGGCAGGAGGACAGTCATAAACAGGACCATGCAGGACCCAGACGCCGGTGGGCCAAAGCTAGCTATAACAGGGCTAGGGAAGCTAATGCTCTGTGCGAGGAAGAATCCGACGTGATTTAGTAGCACCGTCAATGAGCTGGGCAGGGACAATGGTTCACTAGAGCTCGGTAGAGAAATGAGGACAGGGCTGGGAAAATGGGCAGAGGCTATGAGGATAGGGGGTGAGGTAAAAAAAGGGGGAGAGATTACTCTAGGTGCAAGCCCGGGGATAAGGATTGGGACGCGGTCGGCCGAGGCATTCTGAGATATGGGAGATGGAGGGAGATTTTCTAGGTATAGGGGTGAGGCCTGTTTATAACCATATAAACTATTGATAAAAGTCCAATTTAAGGGAAGGATAGTGATAATCTATATTAATCTCATGTTGATGGTTGAGCTACTGAATTTCTCAATATGGTTATACAGTAGGCCACAAGCATTTAACAACCAATCAGAGCCGAGCTGGAGCCTCGTCGTCTCTGAGCAGCTGTCAATCACTCACAAACTCTGATCAAACGGTCAAACTAGGCAGCGCTGATCAAATATGAATCAATACTCTGTTACTGTAATACCTATTTCTCGCCTAAATGTTTTCAGAATTGTTTTGTAGTGTACTGTTTAGCTGTAAAATGAGAACGTTTGTGATTTGGCAGAAATGTTGAGCTCAGTAGAGGAAATACCAAGCACCGCCCACCAGCCGGAGCACAACCAATAGGAACGCTCTCCCTCTGAAATGACCTGTGATTGGCTAATGTCTCCCGTCACAGGCTTGATTTTTCAAAGTCTGAAAACAGAGCCATGAGGAGGTGCAGCAGTCTAGTTTTCTCTCAGAACACTTGAACACTTCTTTTACTAGTGCAGTGAATGGGTTTGATTTGTTTTTTTAGTTTGTTTTGTAGCTACTGCAGATTTTTGAGGAAATTATACATTCCGATGGCATATTTTTTTTATGGTAAAACAGATGCCAGAAAATCGAATTATGGTCTTAACTGTTTTTTTTTAAACAAATATGTACAACTGTAAGGCTCCAGAGGACATTTTTGTGGATTTACCTGCGTGAAAGTGTATCTTTAAAAACACTCTGAATGACTACTGATCTCTGTAATTTTACATGCACTTATCATTATCATGATCAGGAAAACTTTTCTTAGATAAGCCCATCAACTGAGAGAACACATGTAGTACCCACATGCAAACCCTCGCTCTCTCTTATTCTTCCCTCTATCTTTAAATCTGACATGTATGCTCCTCTTACACACGCACGCACGCACGCACATCCACACACACAGTGTAATCACAACAAATCAGGGGTTCAGTGTGTGTAAATGTCAGGTCATTAGTGTGCTTCGGTCTCCTCCTGTCTGATTAGACCATGGTAAATATAGCCGCTCAACATTGATTCCTGCACATCCTGCTCTCTTACTTCGTCTCTCACTTATTCTTTGTTTTCTTTGTCTTTCTCTCTTTTTCCACTTCTGATCTTGTAATAATGATGATAATGATAATAATAATAATTATAATAAGTTATTATTATAATTATTATTATTATAAACTTAATTTGTATGACACATTGCTTTACAATAAGAGAGAATAGACAGAATGAACGTAAAAACAGAGAAATTAAGATGGAGAATAAATCACACTTGAAAAAATAAGATCAAATTAAGACGAGATAAAATACATAGAATGCAAAGATGAAAATAAAACCCACTGAATAATAATAATATTAAAATCTATACCCATATTTGCAGCAGGTTAGCCAGCTAGCTGGAACTAAGCTACGCTGCAGGGATCTGGCGTTGGTTGCTTCGTAACGTTAGCTGATCAAGTCATTTGCAAACGGCAAACTAGCCAATTTATCAGCCCCGGGAGTCTGGATGAATTAGCTGACGTTATCCACTTAAGACAGTATTTTGCTATGTTAGGTACTCACTGTTGGTGCTGTGGGCGGGCTGAAGAGAGGCAAAGCACTCAGGAGTGCGCATAAACGTCACAGCCTTTGGATTTTCCCGGCAAAACAAGTCCAAGTAGGCAACCCTAGAAAGACCAGAAATACGTTGCATTACAATCTGTTCACACATTGGCAATACAAAGGGATAATATATGCAAATTGTTATATATAGTACCTTTAATTAGTAATAATCAGTTTAACATTTTCCAGTGGTTTAATTTTGGAAAATGTATGTTTCCAGTTTTGCAATTAATTTCCGTAATTAACAGTTTACACAATCCTGTCCACACCCCTGTAACTGTAAATCTGCATGCTGTAGGAAGATCAGAATAAGTGTTTTTATTAATTTATATTACTATTATTACAGCAAAATATGGAGTTGAGCTACAAATGCAGTCTACATGGCACTGTATACAGTGAAGTTCCCCCTTCGGTAAAGGCACAGATAGCTGTGTGGTTGTCACGCAATGTGCACTCAGCTCAAGAGGGGGCAGAATTGTAAAGGACTAAGAGAGACACACTTGTTACTTTACCATTACATTACACTGACACTTTATCTTTATATACTTTACTTACTGTTTTACAAATTGTTTACATATATATTTATTTATCACTTCTCATGATGCATATACATTTACTACATTCCTCTTCTTACATTCAGTTTATTGATTTGCAATACTGTCTACCTCAAATTTATATTACTTTATTTAACGGTTTTATTTTAACCTGAGATCCAAGACTTTCATTGCCAACGACTGCTTCTCTGTAATTGTTGTGCATTTGATAATAAAGAACTTAACTTGATAATTGATAAACAGTCACAGTGTATGGTGGTTGCATGTGTGTTTGTGTGTGAATGACAGTGTGAGGACGTGTGTGTGTGCATGTCACTGATATTTACAGTGACTTTTTGTAAGTCTGTGACTAAGTTATTGGCCACAACAGGAGGTTCTTTACATGCTAAAGAACAGATTGTATCTGTTCACACCTGCCAGTGTCCCAGGCATTATTACACCCGAACAGACACGACTAATTAATGAATCCAGTGGGCTGCCTAATACAGTGAGAAAGGACGGAGAGGCATAGATAAAGATACAGGCGTTATTTTACAATACAACAATCGTGGTCAGACAAAATGAGATGTATCCAAGGATATCCAAGTGTGACGATTTTCTGTTTTAAACCTTGCTAACTGTGTTACAATGGTTTGTGTTAACTGTTATGTTACTTTTGCGAACGAGAGCCATACTTTTTATCGATGTGGCCAAAATTCACTACCTGTCCTAGATCTGCAGCTCCCGGTTCAGACAGGAGGCAGAAGGCAGAGTTGTGTCAAGAGAGAGAGAGAGATGAGCAGACAAACATTTTTTTCTGTTAGGTATGAGCATTTCTCTAAAGCCCTAAAACCCTAATTTCCCATTTTCCTGCCACTTAAAGGGGAACTACACCCAATATTCAAATGTCATACATGTTATTCCTATGATCTAAGATAGTACAAAAATACCTGTTAACCCCTTACCATTCAGCTGTCTTTATTTAGAGGGGTAGCGGTGGAGGGCAGGGGATGTTCAGGGGGAGATAAATAGTCAACAGTATATGCCACTTAGAAGGGGTGTACATCATCTGAAAGCTGGGAACCTGAAGATTAATTTGAGATGCAGCTCAGCACCGTGTGTCAAGTTGTTCTAGTAATTAATAAAAGAAATAAAATAATGAATAAATTAATTAATTAATTAAAATAAATTGTGAAAGTGTATAAGAGCATAGAACATGATGATATAAGTTCATTCCCATGCTCTATTATGTTGCATAAATTGTTGCAGCAATTACAATTACAATTCGAGAATTGATAAAAATGAACAATAATCCCTCCAAAATACCACATTAAGACACCAAGACATTGAGGAACACCATAGAAAAAAGCCATGATGTGATTTGGTATCAAAAACTTTTGACATTTGAAGATTTCTGCAAGAATTGCATTTTTCATCAATTAGATGGCGAGCACTTCTGTTCTGGAAACTTCTCAAAAACCCCCTTATAGTCAATCTAGCTAGGAAAGCCATCCATCCTCTGAATATTCTAGGTCTGTAGTTTGTGGCTGTAAAGTTTCATGAGTCTGTGATTTTCTTAGAGGTCACCACAGGTCACTTTATACAGTGAGGTCAAGTTTTAAAAAATGGTCTCACTCCAATGAAATATCTACTATGGGGACTAACATCATCACACATTAATACAATTGGGCTCATTGGATCCACAAGAGTCTCAGCTTTACAGTGATACACAATTTATGTAATTCCAAGACAGTTTAGGGACCCCAGTATGCAGAAATACTCAAATACACATGCTCATTTGGGTGTAAAAAAGGAAAAACATTCTGTGGGTCCACAAAATCAGTCTCTCATTCATTGTCTATGGAGCAGCTGCGACATCACAAGTTTGAGACTTACTTCTCTGGTTTCTGCCTTTGAGAGAGAGTAGCTCATGTTCACAAATATTGATTGCACTTCCCCAGACCATGGAAATAACATATTGAAATTCTTAATTTAGGTGGTGTTCCCCTTTAATCCACACCTACCACTCCCTAGTGAATCAGTGTGATTGGTGAAATCAATAAGGGGGTATGGACTTCACAGGAAGTCACCTGGCAACACATCAACCCCTCAGTGGGTTCCCTGGCAAAGTTACCTTTTTAAAAATGCATGGCATGAGGCGTAGTGGGCTACGAGGGCTGTAATAATAACACAGCAAGCGAGTGGGCTGAAACACACACATCAGCACCAACTACTTTAATATTGTGTTTGTTTGGGGATATGTGGGCAGAACCAAAGCAGCGGCAGCTCACGTCTTGATAGGTTGACTTAAATGTGTGTATCTGTGAGTAAGAAAACATGCAATTTCAGATCATAACTCAATGTTTGTCGTTGTGGCTGTACCCACATGTCCCAGGAACTGAGGAAAGACCATTAACATGGAAACAAGCTTTCTGAAAGCAACGGTGAGAAGACAAATGAAGTTGCGTGCGTGTTTCTGTGCCTATTCATATCTAGTAGAGACAGAGTATGTGTACGGTATGCGTGTGTGTGTCTATCCGTGTGTCTGTTTCAATTATTTTCTCACCGTCCTGGCTGCCTTCTATTGCCTTGCATTGTATGCACAACCAGCCCCACATCAAAGTGAACTGTGCCCGCGAGGACATATTTAAAAATCAATGCAGTCTTGGATGTAGCTAAAAAATTTATATCATTCACTGGTGTCTCGCTCTCTTCAGCACACACACCTAAAACACACACAGGCACGCACAAATTCAATATCAGTTACAACTCACCGACAAAAAGCCACGTTTGTCACTGATCTCTGTGTGAGCAGCGACAGTGGCTCAATGGCTGCTGCTGGAGGATCAAACCAACACATGGCCCGACGTGTTTCATCATTTTCCACAGGTCATCATCTGTGATTCCTCTCACGGTAGCATGTTTGAATTATGTCTCTGCATCACAGGATCTTCAAAGCGAGGCGAGAGCAGTGAGAAATACACTCCTGCACCCCTGCACTCCATGGATTTTGACAGTAAAAGGCTGCAATCTGTGTATTCAAGTCTTTGATTCATCTCATACTGGTTCTTATGACCAAGTATTGCAAAAGTATTGGTCATTGGCTTCTTGTCTTCTGATTGTATTGATGTAATTATCATTTAAATCAATGATGTCTACTAAAAATTATGTTTATGACAATGTACAATGATTTCGCTAAATACGATTGAGAGGAAACACCCTGTTCCCGGTGTCAGAAAACCTGTTCCTGGTTTGCATCCTGCATCCCACAGGCTACAAAAACACTTAGTGTGGAGTTTGTGGTAGGTTAAGGGAAAGATATTGTTTCGTCCTGTCTTATGCTTCAAGTCAGTGTTGACATTTTTTAACCAAGACGGAGATCTTCTCATAACCTTAAACAATTTTTTTTTTGTCCATTTGGGAGCAGCGGAAAGAAGCTGTAATCAAAACAGGGACCTATTATCTTCTTTAAACAGTTGATATGGCAAATTTGTTTGCAAATATTTGCTTATTTACACATCTAGCAGATACACAGCAACACCAGCATTTACTTGGATTTATATATTGAAGTTCCTGGCCACTAGTCCAGGAAGACCGATCTCCTTTTAGCTCAGTTTTGGTCTCCACCAACTGGCTCTTGAAGTGCTAAATGCTCCATTATGTTCACCAGCGAGTCACTAACTTTGCGTGTCTGCCGGGCAGGTAGCATACAGTGAGCTTTACAAGCTATTTCACCTAAAACAGCTGCCTAATGTGGCTGGAAACAACACTGATGAGAACGCTGAGACTGAACCAAAACAGGAAAATTGTGTAAATTGGTCTTTTGATTCATTGTTAATGTAAAAATATTGATAACAACAGCTTTAACCATTTGAGTTACATAAATGTCACTATGAAAACCTGTTATATGTATATGTATATGTTATATAAACTTTGTTAAAATATCTCTAAATAAAGAAGGCCCTAGTTCCCCTTGAGTGAAGTACTCAGTGAGAGAAGTTCTCAGATCTTTTACTTTCAGAATCATATATATATATAATATTATTGGATTATAATTATTAATGCATTAATGTGTAAAACACTTTAATGTTGCAGCTGGTAAAGCTGAATTAGCTAATTAGCTAATTTGAATTACTTTATATACTGCTGGATAGCTTGTGAATTTCCCCCAAGGATCAATAACGTCTCAACTTAACAGATAATACATCATTACACTTGCTGTTGTCTGTGTCTCAAGCTGAGAAAAAACAAGGTTATTTTATAATATGTTGCTTTGAAGTCATACTCTTAATGTCTTGTGTAGTGAGCTGAGTTCGGGATAGTTAGCTGCAAACTAGAAGAATACGCTGTCACATTGTTCTGATCAAGTCGATCTATTTGCTGCATTACAGATAGAGCCACTTTACAAACACTAACTCGCCCACTTATTTAGACTTGTATTGAGCCAGAATGGAGCTCAGCCTTCCTTATTTGTCTGCAAGCACACATTTTCCCATTGATTTAGGAGTCGCACATTTTACGTATTAGCACCTGGTTTTCCTCATATTGCCTTTGTGATTGTTAAGGGCCTTTGGTTAGGAGGAATGGAAAATAGAAGACAAGCAAAGGGAGGTGTCAGAAGAGTGATGTGACTGAAACATCTGGCTGGCTGATAAAAACTGTGATGGCAATCCTGAAAACAAAGTTTGAGTACTCAGAATTTCTTAGCCTTTTATGATATATTATCATATATTAATATTATAATTACTATTATCACATTTTCCCTAAAGATTGTTCGTCAGCCACATACTGTATTTATTTTTTCTCTAGTGATATGCTTCATATACACACAGTTAGCAGCCGATTAGACTGTTATCAGGCCATTAAATAGGCATTATCAGTCACTATAAGCATCATAGATGTGCTGTCTCTCGAATCGCGCCGCCACGCTACCAGAATGCATTGCATGGCTACTTACATAGACAATGAATGGGAAGCGTGAAAAGGACGGAGCCCGTGGACATGTACCTTTAGAAGCGTTTGCTGAATCTGACGCGGCACACTCATATGAGGCCTCGGTACAAAAAAAAATAAAAGAGTCAAGATAAGAATACAAAAATGTTCTTGCATGAGGCCCAACATCTTCAAATTGTTTCTCAGTGAGCACTGGAGTTGTCGTTAAGTTGTCCATCTCAGAGGTATCTGTATAATAGCTGATCCTTTGGTTTTCCTACCTGAATCATCCCAGCGGGTTTCAGGAGTTTGCACAAGCATCCTTCATTTCATTATCTTGTCTGACCTTTAGCCCGCCCAACCTTTATACCATGATCACAGAGCATCCTTAAAATGCCACGATGACTGCGCATACCGTACTGCAGCATTTCCATCAGACCACCCCAGACTCCAGCAACATTAATTCCACTTACGTGTAGTATACCCATGAGGTGGGTTATACCGCTCCCTGCTTGTTTATTTATGTAAACCTATTATACTTATCATCCACAGCAGTGTGAAGCCTATACGAGTGCAGACATTAGTCTAACTGTATTACCATTTGACTGCATGAAGTCAGAAATATTACATGAGTGATTCCCAGCCTGGCAAAATGTATTATAGTAACTATAAAACAGGGCTTTGTTATCGCTGCAGTCTAATTGTTTGCACCACCGGGACTATTGTTTTGACACTGATAGAGCCCTAACTCTATTATCGAATGTGTTGCTATCCTCTATCAAATCAATGCTGTATATTATATAGCAAATTGTGTGAGATAAAGATTGCATGAGCACCGTGAGTCTCCACGATATTTGAGTAGAATAATGTATCACCTCCACAATGCGCATTGGATCAAAGCCCTACTGGATGCCCTTGGATGTTCAGATTAATTTGTTCCTGCCTGTCAGACAGAGCAAGAAGAGCTTTATATGCCACAAATTAGTTCCTTATTTACACATCCCCACACACAATGAAATACTGGGAAGATGTGAGTCAAGATCCAGAATAGAAAACGAGATATGTCATCGGCCTATTGTGTGAATAAAAAAACGACTTCCATGCTAAATGGAAGTGCTTAGGGAAACGATTTCCTCTATTTCCTTTTACAGATAATGTTACGATTACATTATATGTATCTTGATGGTGCAATTAACATATGAATATGAATTGAAATGACAATAATACAGACAGGCCTTGCTATGTGAACACTCTGGAAAATTATATTTAATTTCTACTCTTCTTCTACTATTTACTTATTACAGTAAAAAAGGGAACTTGTAACAAAAATTTGTTAACATTTTTTTAAATT